>JAPYZI010000462.1:0-51691 GCA_030523105.1 Ophioninae sp. A BG-2022a
GGTCCAACTTTGAAATTCTGCCAAAAATCGAAAAATCATCGGATTTTAATGATTAAAAAAGGATTTTGAAGAGAAAATCATAACGAAGAGATTGAGCATGGAGCGGAGTGTCAAATCCTAAAGGGAAAAAAGTTATCGATGATTTAGTGAAAAAACTTATTTCGCCTAAAAATCGAAAAAAATTTTGGATTTTTAATATTTTTTTTATAACTCTATTTCGATGTAACTTTGTCCCCTGAACACGAATATACAATTTATTTTCCCGAAAACCCAAAATTTCTATGAAAAAATCGTTAAAAAACTTCGAAAAACACGATTTATTTGCTGTGTGCAGTGCTTTCGACGAAAATTCGATGATATTCGTCGTTGCACTTTTTACCTGCTAGTCACTACCGGCAGATGGTATAACTGTCGCGATTTTGACGTCGATAGCATCGAAACTGCTATGTTTATGTACATTTGCAGGTTATGTTTTTACGTCAAATGTTTACCGGAAATGCGCGAGAGATAGCGGAAATTTTCGGACCGAGATTTTCGGAAGTTTAACAACTTTGAAAGTACAACGAAAACATCACCCACAACATTGTAACAGCACAAGTTGCAATACGCTCAAAAACTGTACAGCCGCACCTTGCGTAAAATTGTACATTCAGAAATCCTATTCTTCTGCCATTTTTCTTTCTCCCCCTCTCGCGCTGCGCTCGAATGTCCAACAGAGAAACGGCACGCTTCGCGTCACACGGTCGGCTCTCCAATTTCTCATCTGTCAAAATAAATCGTCGAAGTACATAAAAATTGGAGCATCACTCGTCACTGAATTCGCGTTTGATATTCGTTGTGAGACGATAGATTTAGCGAGATATCCAAGGATTAGCGATCAGTCGGGAACAATGGACCAGTGACGATTCCATATATAGTTATTTTCCTCCGAGCATATATACATAGCGCGACAAGAGCGAGCGAACGTGCGGCACACGTTCGCGCCGCCGTGAATAACCTCCAAAATGGTTTTGAACGATTGCGTCGACGGGGAGTCGATAGGCTGCGGTCACAACGCTTTTAAAGAGAACGAGGAGGTCGTTAAATTGATCGAGAAATTAAGACTGGTCAACGATGCTGATACCCGGGAAATCGAGAAAAATTTCGAGAGATACACCTTTGTGTTATCTCAGTATCAGGATCAGCCTCACCTTCTTGATCCTTACATCGAGCTCATACTTGGCTCGTTGATATCGATTGTCAAGGATGATGCGATCAATGAGCAAGTCAAAAACAATGCCTTCAAATATCTCTTCGTACTCATGTCCGTCAAACGCTACAAAAACATCGTTACCTACTTACCGCATGAGGTTAGCTCTTCTGTTGAAATACAAAACTCAATTACGTTCGTATTGTCTTCCGTCACATTTCCATCATCATGGAAATATACATCTGCTATTTGCTCCAACATTCACAGGTAATGGATCTCATTCCTGTTCTTCGGATGCTTGAAAAACAAAATCCAACTGACGTAATGACCTGGGAGACGCGATACGTACTGCTGATATGGTTGTCCATTATTTCTAAGATACCTTTCCCATTGTCGCGCCTGGAAATATCCGACGACGTCGAGCCATCTCAAACCATTATAGTGAGGTACTTGCCGTGCGCACAAACCCATATTTGCAATATAGACATTTACCTTTGTCGATGTCCACTTGTATTTTTGTTTTTTTTATCAAAATCATCCATTTCAGACTTTTGGAGATCTGCAAGTTGTATTGCATGTCCGCGGATTCCTGTTCAACAGCCGCGGTGTTTCTTATTTCCAATTTTATCACTAGATCGGACGTGAAGAAATTGTATTTGGAGGAAATGATAATGTGGTGTTTGAAGGTGAATATCTATGTATAACTTTGAATATATGAGTTCGGAGATTACCACGATCGTTTGAAAACGTTGAGTAATATGGAACAGTGCTTGGAAAGTGACACTTCGAGTCATGGGCCTCTGGCAGTTTTGGCCTCGATATTGAAGCACTGCGCGCGGGAAGATCTCAAGCCGTACGTTCAAATGATATTCGACAAGATTTCCAAACTGAATCTTCGGGAGAGTCCCGCTGTGTTGGTCAGAAAGTTCGAGATGAAAGTTGTCCAAAGAATCGGTAATAGATTACAACAACAAGGATTATTCACGCCGATACGCATCTTGTTAAAAAAAAACTGATATAAAAATCTATGGTTTTGCTTCGTCGCAGGTTTTGTGTTATTAAGATTGAAATTGGCTTCGTGGCGATACACAAAATCGACCAGACCGATAACTCTCTTGCCTACTCTGACCAGTAACACTTTGAACGAGAGCACTCTCGACAGTTCGGAAACAATGGTGAACGACAACGATGAGCAAGACGTACCACCGATCACAGAAGATATAATTGAACTACTGATTCAGGGCCTTCGTGACAAAGCTATCGCTATAAGGTTCGTATCAAGAATCAATTTATTTAGGATATTAAAAAACTTCGTGATAAGACGCTTTTAACTCGCAGATGGTCCGCCGCGAAGGGAATCGGCAGAATAACTTCCCGACTGCCAATAGATCTTGCCGACGACGTTGTTGGATTCGTGCTGAATTTATTCTCAGGCCGCGAATTGGACTCAGCGTGGCACGGTGGATGTCTGGCACTCGCGGAATTGGGTGAGTTTTTAACAAGTATTTCCACAATTGGGATTTCAGCACAAAGTTATCTTCCTTTAAAAGCAACGAGAAAATACAACTCGATAAATCCGTGTTTCAGGCAGACGAGGATTACTGTTGCCCCATCGTCTCGGCGACGTCATACCGTTGGTACTACGCGCCCTCGTATTCGACGAGCCACGTGCTTACGGCTCGGTTGGCTCCATTATTCGCGACGCTGCTTGTTACGTTTGCTGGTCGTTCGCACGCGCCTTCGAACCCCAAGTATTTCAACCATACGTCAAACAAATTGCCGCTTGTCTGCTGATAGTCACGTGCTTCGATCGAGAGATCAATTGCCGGAGAGCAGCATCCGCCGCGTTTCAGGAAAACGTCGGCCGACAGGGCAACTTTCCACACGGTATTGACATTCTCACCGTCGCCGATTACTTCGAGGTCGGAGTACGAAGCAACGCTTATCTTAAAATCAGGTATTAACTGCAAATATTTTGGCAAACAAATTTTATTTTACAAATAACACGGTGTTCAAATCATATTTTCCGAAATATCAAATTGTACAGATTGTCTATTTACATTGATAAGTATTTACATTAATAATGAAATTTCATTTAAATTCAATTTGTTAAATTCAGCTAAATCTGAAAACGTAACAAAGATTGATCTTGTGAAATAACGATGACAAAAGCTTATCAAGACACATTTGAAACACATCGTAGTGTAAAAAATAAAAATTAAGTAACACTTTACCTACCATGATTTGATTGATTTCTTTCGAACAATTATCATCATTTTTGGAATTCTGTATTTTGTAGTAACGATTAATATTTTGCAGCGTTCACATAGCACAATACAACGAGTACACGAAGCCGATGATAGATCATTTGGTAACGAGAAAAGTTTCTCACTGGGACACGGCGATTAGAGAGCTAGCTTCAAGGGTGAGATCTACGTGAATTTATTATGAAAACGTACATAGTGATACAACGCGACGAACATAAAAAAAATCAACTTTTCAGGCACTCTACAATTTGACACCGGCTGATCCACGGTACATGGTCGAGATCGTATTACCGAATCTCATCGACTTGGTAGGCTCGATAGATCTGAACGTACGTCACGGAGCAGTCTTGGCGATCGCCGAAGTTATCGAAGCTCTTGCCAATCACTACCGCGATGAAAAAATCGAAAACGTTATAGGTATTACGAATTTACAAAAAAGTATTATTTTATTTATCATTTAACTTCAGGATTTATAAATTCCTTAATTTCAATTTGATTATCGAAATAAAAAAGAAATAAAGTGTTGATGATCCAGTCAGTCGGAACTTGGTCAGTTTTATAAATATTGATAAAATCGTGTTTTTACAGGCAAACCTGCAATCACGGATATCCAAAACATCGTAAAAAACTTTAAGAGTCGCGGGCAACTGAGAGGTTTCGGAGGTGAGCTAATGAAGCAGGCCTGTGCTCTATTGATAAAGAAATGCGCTTTGGTACGATTTCCGGTGCACGGGACGAGCACCGCCGACGAATGGCAAAATTTATTGGAAGATTGTTTGAGTCACGAGATCGCCGCGGTGAAGCTGAGATCAGCGGAAGCGCACACGGCATTTTTCAACGAATATTATACGGATTCAGCGGTGAGGAGTGAGCATCGTGAAGCTCTCGTAAATCGTTACTTGGATCAATTGAAGTCTAACAATCAGACGATCAGAATAGGATTCGCACAGGCGATCGGTGAGTTCATCATTTTGGCTTAAGAGGAAACGGGAGTTCATCGCGGTTTCCGAATTCCTCCGTGTTGTATTAATTATTGATTCCGGCTACAGGTCACTTTCCGGTATTCATGCTTCGTGAGAAGGTCCAGAATTTTCTCGAGGCGCTTATCACGTGCAGTCATATAACAGACGAAACCTTGCTCTGGGCGGAGAGTCGGAAGGAAGCTCTCAACTCGTTGACGATGACGTATCAGAGCCTCGGTGTCAAATACGCCGAGTCGTGGAAACCTTACGCTGATAGATTGTACGAGTGTTATTTATTGGCCCTCAAGGAATACACGACAGACAGTCGTGGCGACATAGGCGCTTGGGTCCGGGAGGCAGCGATGGCTGGTTTACACGTGAGTATTCGGCCTCTCTTTGGTTTGTACTTTATTACAAAGCCTCCGTTTATTCTCAGGCGTTAACGAATCTCGTTTCCCGAGCGAATTTCCTCTCCATACTGAGCGAGCCCTTGATGGCCGGAGTTATTGGTGGAATAGCGCAGCAAGCGGTCGAGAGGATCGACCGAACGAGAGTTCAAGCTGGCACTGTATTCAGTGCGCTTCTACACAGGTATGATCCGACTGTTTGATTTCTTCTTTTCCCTGCACTCTGCTTTCCATACAATCGGATGTGCCAACTTTTTTTTTTTCAGCGATCCTCCACTTCCGAATATTCCTTATCATTCCGAGCTCAAAGCGATATTCCCCGACGAGGAATGTACCAACAGTATAGACTGGAAAACGGAGTCGGTTACGTTTCCCAGATTTATAAGAATGTTGACTTTTCCACCTTACACGGATCCACTTCTACGGGGAATCATCTTCAGCGTTGGTGGACTCAGCGAGTCTCTGGTTAGATTTTTGTTTTCCTAACCGGTGCACTGATTATTATTTCGAAAGAGCAAACGAATACTTGCTTGTTCCACAGGTGAAATACTCCAGCGTCTCGTTGTTCTCTTATCTGAAGGAAATTGATGACAGTAATCTCATAAGTTTGATGAATAAAGTACTGGACATTTTCGAGGAGAGCAACAACAACGAGCGAATGATAACCTCGATTTTAGCATTTTTGGATCGCCTCATGAGCTCCGGTTGTGTACAAAGCATCGTCGATGATCCTGACAATGCAATTCCCGATCGTATGCTCTCGCTCCTCATACGAGAAACGAAAAGGGCACGCGGCAATACCAAACTCATTACCAGCACCATCAAAGTGTTCTGCCAGCTGTTGCAGGTTCTTTCGTTATCTTTTTTTTACAATAATTAATCATTTCTTTAAACAATTTCTGTAATAAGGATCATTTATTAAATTTATAAATCATATATATTTACAAAAAAATGTTTTTATCCGTAATTACAGGTGCGCGGTCCCGTCAGCAAAAGAGCGTTCAGCCAGCTGAGCATATTTCTCTGCAACAAGTACAAATGCCTTAGAAAGGCGACAGCGATACGAATGTACGAAGCGATGACACTCTACGGAGAAGATATGGATCTTCCGGAAGAGGATTTAACGAGAATATTAACGGAATTGAACGCGAACGACTGGGAACAACCCGTCAGCGTTTTACGACCGATCAGAAACAATCTTTGCGTACTGATGAACGTAAGCATACCCGTTATGCAGAAAAAGGCCGCTCTCTAAGACCCACCGGTTTCCCAGCTTTTCATCCTCGGATTATCCTCCGACGGGTTGTACGGAGATACATTTTTTTTTGCACTTTTTTTAACGCTGAAACCTCGCCTCTGTTTAATTTCGATCTTCGAGATAATAAAACGTTAGAATCTAATTGAGCTGTTAAATATTCGTTTTTGGCAATGTACTTTTGGATAATTCATTCTCGTCGATATATTTTTGAAAAAAAAAGTCATTTCACGAGTCGCAATCGTTGTTCTGATACATTTTGAACGTTTTATCGCGAAATTCCTCGACATTTATCGGCGTGCCTGTCGAGACGTGGTGAGCAAAAAGTTTAGCTCCACACTCGTCCAACTTCCATTGAAAGAGCCAAGAATTTGGGATTCCCTTTTGATTCGATATCATGTCTTTGGGCAATGAACAATTGTACTGTTGAGTCGACATCCGACGAATCTTTTCCGACGACGAATCGTGGGCTTCCTCGCAAACGAGACACTCGAATGCTCTCACGTTTTGGACAAAAATATCATCCGTGTACGTCGTTCGTTTTTTATATTCATCGTGGATACGAGGATTGCTGATCCCCGAATTTGCGGACAGTTTGTGCGACAGATATTCGTCGTAACGTTCGTCATCGTTGTTCAACTCGATCAAGAATTCCGCGAGATCTTTCGGACCCTCGAAATCTTCAACGGCGATTGCCGATTTCTCGCTCGGCAGCCAATCCTGTAATCGTTGATGATTCATTATTATTTATATTCGTTTCGGGTCCGGCATACCCGCGTTTTTGGCAAACAGCGAAAATTTATTCAACTTTCGATCATCATTAATAATTAATACCTCGAATGTTGGTGAACCGTAGTAAACCGGTATTGATCCAACGACCAACGGTCTCCAGAGCTTCTCCGTGATGTAATCGTCGCACACAGCGTTCTCGAATGCCAACGTGAATTTATAAACGCTCACGAATCTCATGAATTTCTCGCTGTCCAATTGCTGAATGTAATTTTCTCGGAGGCTAAAGGTACAAGGAAAAAAATAACTAGAATATATCGATATTTTTTTTTAACATCTTCGTTTCGTTATTCCATCGTTGTCGATAACTTTTTTTCGAATATTGAAGTTGGCAATTTTGAATGAGAACACTTAAGAATCATCGATCGATTTTCACGCGGCAAACCGAATGAAAAATCATTTTTAAATGAATATAAAAAGATAATTTTCGTTGCGTTCCAAAGAAGCAAACATGAACGCCATGAAACTGTATTACCTCGAGGGTAAACGACGATTGTTCAAGCAAGCGCCGTAAGAATCGACCCGTATGTGCTTCATCAATTCGGCGACGTAGGAATCGCGATTGTTAACGGTTTCGCAGTCCGTCTGGATGTAGAGTACAGGAGCCAAGTCCTTCTCCATCATCAATCTATTTTTTTCCTCTACCGGCAAAAAATACTTCGTACCTGCGTATTTAAAGAACAATACAGATCTATCAGTTTTATCTCGTTGATAAACATTCTATGAAGTCAGACCGCCTCAATTTTATGTTTGAAACCACTGATCGAATTTTATCCAAGTGTTCATCAATAGATGAAAGTTCTCTCGATGAAAGTTTATTTCAACCCTTAAGGGGGTAGCAATTAACTCCTCAAGGGATAAAACAAAGCTCTTAATTAAGCAAAACCAATCTTGAAGGGCGTACAATTTTTCAAAACCAACATTTTGTACGTCGGGCTTTAAAATCTCTTAAGGGGTTAAAAATAAATTGAACAAAAGTATAGTTTGACATAATTCAAAGCTGCGATATTCAAATTGAGGAGTGCTTATTACCGAGCAACTCCGCTTCTGCAGGTAAAAACGTCAGAGTCAGTGGTACATCGCTGTACCGACTAAAAGTTGCGGAATAATTGAACAATTCGAGAGCAGTTTGGTAGACGAACATTGGATTGTTCCTTGGTGACTCCTCGTGCAACAAAGCCCATTTTACGTTGTGCGATCTGGGTATCGGAAGGTCTTTCAATTCCATTCCACTTCCGTAGAATATTATCGTCTGCAAATAAGTTTTAATATCAATGTATCTTTCAAAGTATTTACCTACGATTAAACATTGAGGAACTTTTTGTACGTTCGAAACTTGCGTTGCCTTTCACTTTTCGATTAATTCTTTTTTCAATGGTTTCGTTAATGAAAACGTGAAAAACAATGTGAAAGAAATTTTGTTAATTGAATGACATCATTGGGTTTCAATAAACGTGGAAATCATTCAGTATTCGTTAAACCCAAGAAACGACGATTACCTCGAGCCGAGGATTCACTAAGTTCGAACGTTTGTTCGTGAAGTAACATCGTTTGTTCCCACAATTTCTGTATTCTTCGTCACCATCGAAGGACGATGTCCACCACAAAATTACGGGAGAGTCTGATACCTCTGTGTCACTTGCTGCAATTATAACGATTGTATTGATAACAAATATCGTTTTTTATATAAAATATCCATTTTCTTTAAAACAAAAATTATTCTTACTTTTTATTTATCTCGAAAAATTATGTTTCGTATTATCAATTAGTATTTTCGCTTGTTTGTATTATTAATGAAGTAATTAATTTACGAAGAAAAGGATAAATCGAGGATTTTATTGTATCGACGAATAACTGAATGTTTTTTTATATATATTTTTTCTCCTTTTATCGCTTTTCGAGCTGCTCTGTCATTCTCGTAAACCATATTACAGTAATGAATTTCTAATGAAAAAAAAAAATTCATTTTTCTGTTGAATTATATAAAATCAATGATTAATCGTAATTATTAATAATAGGATATTATTGCATTAACTCCAAAACGTTGTTTTTAGAATAATGATGTTATCGACATTCTAATTTAAAATTATCTTCCGTTTTACCGTTCCCGTGTGGATCGCCCATCGTCCGCATCAACAAAACCTGTAAAATGGTATGATTACTAAAACCGTTTTCTACACATAATTGATAGTGATAATAATAATACTAATAATAATATTAACAACGTCAACAACAGTAACAATAACGATAATAATAATAATAATAAGAGTAAAAAGAAATAATGAATAATATACATGGAATTTATTTATTTATTTCCAAAGTTTAGTCTTTTCGGAATTTGAAATTCCCGCGAATTTATGCTCGACTGTGAGTGGCTTATTGGAATGTCAGGTAAATCGACAATAATTTTACGAGGTACGTTTAGTCGACAAGTATCGTTGATGTTCCGGTACATACTCTCTTGACAGTCATCAGTTTTAACAGTCACAGTTTTTTATTCGAGGATCTCGAGTGTTTCGATCGCATTTTAAAAAATGTTTCATTTTCGCCTCGATGAATATATTCGTGTTATGTACCTGAATAATTGATAAAATGCCTAAGAATCCCATAATCATAAACGTCCATCGCGCCAATGACCACGTAGTCATTGTTTAACAATTGAAGAATTCGTACTTGACGAATAACGATTATCCGTACACCGCGTGCGCGGAGACTGAAGTACGCGTACGAACGTGTATCGCAGCGGCGAGTCTCTGGACTCGCGCCGGATGTACTTCGATATCGTAACTCCGGCTATCGTTGTATCACCCCGAGCACGCTCGCGAACGATCGCACCCATTCGTGGTCTGCTGAATTTATCAATCTCTTCGTGAAAAAGCATATCACGCGGACTCACGGACGTTCAAACACATTCTCGATTGCTACGGGTTTACACCCTTGTACACGCATTCGAATATATCGCTCGGACTTTTCACCTCAAAAGGATACGCGGCGTTCTCGCGAACTAACCGATCAGCTGATCGTATCTATAGCCAAATAGCGAACCGATATGTGGGAGGCTTCGATCAGCGCGCAACCTGTAAACACATCCGCGCGTAACGCGGTTTTCAAGTACAAATACGAGCGCGTTTTGCAAACGCAATTGCGTTAAAAAGATTGTGGCGATTTTTGCAGCTCGATATTATTGTTGAGTACAATAGTGGCAATTGAGGTTTTCAATCATGAGCGATAAGTGGCGAAAGTACTTGTTCTGGTTCGCTTACGAACACGTGAATTTTCGAATAGCCGTGAGTATGCGTGTAAATGCGTTTAACCCAAACAATTTGCATCAACCTTTCCGAACATATATTATAAACAAAACGATCGAATGATCACAAAAACCTAATAACGTTCCGTTACATCGATATTCCATTTGTCAGGAATTGGAATCAATCGTGTCCATGTACAATATCGAAGCAAAGTCAGTGAAGAGACCCGACGATCACGTGAGAATATAAAATTGACTTAGCCGAGTATCGGGACCTCGCATCCCATCTATCTTCATCTCAATTCAATCTTGTTACAGCCTTATTGGCTGGTACAACTGCGCAACGAAGAAGCCGTCCACAAAATAGCGAGCAGAGCCGTATCCCTCCGCTTTTGTCTCGAACTTTTCGGTCATGGCACTAGTTCTGGCGCTTTACACGAACAACTCAAAGCTTGCCCGAAGGAATCGCTCAATTCTCATATGCGCAGCGACAAATCGTTCAAAATCGTCGTTGAAACGTTTTGCAAGCATTTTACGCAGAAAGAGAAAGTGGAGAAGATAGAGGTGAATATCGTAACCTTCCAAAATTGTTTATAATTAAAACTGGCGATAATAATTTTCAAATTTATTCGTTATATCCGATATGTCTTAAGCAATGTTGTTATAAGCAATTTCTACTGAAGTAGGAAATCTTGATGTTATCGATTTTATATCAATGAAACAAATGAACAGAATAATTATTATTTGTAATCTGTATCCATGTGCGTCCGCTAACAAAAATTGAATAGCCGCTGAAAGACTTTCAGTTATCTGCCTCTCGAAGGACGAATAAATTTGACGAATCCTGACACTACGCTGTACTACATCGAGCACTATGGTTTGGATCCGAACAATATACCGGAAAACCCCAAAGAATTGTTCTTTGGCCGTTGGGTAAGCGCCAAAAATCTCTTAGCCCTAAATTTGATTGCTGGTCTGTTCGCATTCCAATTTAATCACAAATCTGATCAGCTCGAATTGACCGAACTGCATTATCCGTAATAACCAGATCACGGACGGCCAAAGAGATTTGATACAAAAACTGTCGCTTAAAACGCGCAAGTTCATTGGTAATACGTCGATGGATCCTCAATTGTCATTGATAATGGCGAATCAGGCACAAGTGAAAGAAGGCGACATCGTTCTAGATCCCTTCGTTGGCTCCGGATCTCTTCTGGTGGCTGCCTCGCAATTCGGTGCTTACATACTCGGAACCGACATCGATTTTTTAATGCTACACGCTCGCACGAGACCCAGTCGAATAACGCAAAAAGTATATTCTTCACTCTTCGAACTTTCCAATTGCGATTGCAAGTATCAACCAAAGGAACGCAAACAATGTGAAATTTGATATAATCCGGCGTGTTTATTCACACAGACGAGAACGAAAGACGAGAGTGTCGCTGCTAATATGAAGCAATACGGACGAGAATCGTATTATCTGGACGTCGTCGTTTCTGATTTTTCTCGGCCACTATGGAGATCCGAAATGAGAGTGGACGCGATTATAACGGATCGTGAGTAAAAAACATACAGAAAAAAAACCATACAAACATTGTTTCAATCTTTGTATGAAAATTGAAACACAATCTTTTCGGATAAAGATCATAAATATTTTTCGTATGTTTAAAAAAAAATCAAAACTGAATATTATCGAATAATCATCGTAATGATTCATCTACGAAAAGCTTGATGTGTTTCTCAGCTCCGTATGGGATACGAGAGGCAACCGAACGCGTCGGATCGGCAAAATCGAATCCAGTAATCGAGGAGCACCAAGCATCGTCGCATATACCTTCGAAAGTCGATTACAATTTGTCCCACATATACAAGGATCTCCTAAACTTCTCGGCGAAACATTTGAAAATAGGGGGAAAATTGGTGTGCTGGTTTCCTCTTTACAGGCAAGCAATATCATCATTAATTTGCTTTAATCATGATAGTTCTAACGTTTCTACTTTTTCCACTCAATTTCTTCTATCTTCTTTCAACTTTCAGGGATCAATACTCAGACGACCAACTGCCAACGCATCCCTGTTTGACATTGAGCGCGAATTCGGAGCAAGTGCTAAACAATTACACGAGTCGCAGGCTTTTGACGTACACGAAGGATCGCGAGCCTCGTGAGACCGACGTGATGATAACGTCGAATATCGTTGATTTTCGGGAGAGATACTTCGCTCTGCGCGACGAAACTCGAAAGGAACGACGGCTGAGACGAGCCGAGGAAAGAGCGAGGAACAAAGAAAATTGGGAACGAGGACGCAAGGATGGCGCAACGAGATGATCGAACTCTTCGATTTCCTTAACAAACGTTTAATCCTCGAATCTTTCAGAAGACATTCGTTGATGGTGACAAGCGCCCGCGCGCCCTTCAATTTTTTAAGACGAAAAATCGCGTTTCCTCGTTCCTGTCGGTGTGAATACGCGTGTGTTAATTTCGATCCGAAAAACTGCCTTTTTCTCGAACCCGGTGCGATCTTCGAATAACACATTCGACATACACGACAGAGTAAACGTTCAACGTTGCCGATCTCTGATTAAATCGATCGTAATAATATATCTACATACTCTTGTAATCGCAAGTTTTAAAGATTCGAACGAAAACAGATTTACATGATTATTATTAATAAACATCAATGATAAACTTGATATGCATCGTGCATATATATATTCGGTAAATATCTCCGCTATCATTGCAGTCGTCGAGTAGTCATTAAATAATAAACTCGATCTGGAGAACGTTCGGATAGGATTAACAGACTTGTTCCAATCATAGTAGAGCGTCGATTGTTTTAATTAATTGAGACATTTCAAATAATCGTAAACAAAAAAGTGTAAGAAATCATTGTTCGTACTCGTTAACCAAAAAGCTGAAAAAAAAGGAATTTTGATCGCAGAAATTCTATTTTATTAGACAAAAGCGACAAAAAAGAATCAATGCTTTTTTTTCAACATATGCAACATTATATTTCTTAGGGTCGTTTTTTGTATTTTCGATCTCACGATTTCGGGTACTAACGATATGAAATATTTGCAAAGAAGATTCGTGGCTGACACGCTTAAGGCGATTTAGACGTCAGGATAAAAATGTAAAGTGGGTCTAAATCGACATTCCGATTCGCGAGTTCGTCGAGGCGGATAAAGTAGGACACCGTAATTAAGATATTAACGACAACAAGTGGAACAAGCTTAAAACCTTTAAATGCGATGAGAACGTAATCTCGAATTATCTTCGAAAGACGGTACCGGGGGATTGGGGGATAGCCCTTCGCCGAGTAATTCCCTAGGTCGACAGGGTCGGCATAAACGCGGAGCCATTTACATATATTACAATATTTGAACAAATATACAAATTAGTAGCTAGATTGTCCATGAACATTAACTAAAGTGTGTTCTTATCTATCTTCAAGCTTCGAGTTGCAATTGTCCTAGTAAATCGGCGACGTTCTTCATGTTTTCATCCTGTACTTTGGATTTGTATTGTTTGACGATTTGAGCGGATACCCATTCGCTCAATTTACTGGCTTCCTTCTTCTTCGCCGATGGACATTTCGGCGATGAGGCTATATTGTTCACCGTCTGTCCAACACGCCGCGAAAACACAAAAGGTTAAACGTTAATACAAACTTCAGCTCGCGAAGCTTTCACTCGAAATAGAAATGCCAACTTACCAGTAACAAACCGTAAAGCGCACGTATGTTCTGTGGATTCAACTTTACTGCTTGAGTGAAGTATGCTTTCGCCAATTCCATGTTCTCGAATCCACCCTTAAAAATCGTGTTCGATTACTATCGCTTCAATTTCTATTTTCCATTTGTTTAATAATCCACCCCAGTCATAATGGGTTCAATCAACCCGTCCATCAACTTTGGAGCTAAATATCCGATACTCTCCGGGACTTTAGCCGCCCGTGATGTTATCTCGATTTTTACTAACTTTTTCTCGTGAAATATTACATTTCAGTATCACTACGTAATTCTAGTCATTATTAATAGCGTTGAAAATGGTGAAGACTTCTTTTCTGTTTACACAATTTTACGCCAGAAATAAATATGAATTTTACAAAGCGAGAAATTCATAGATTAGCATTAGCTTTGAAATTTCCTGAATAGTATTGGAAATGTGTAGTCACCTGGGAGTACTTGATCTCTGCGTATCTCTGATAAATAAGGTGACTGTGCGGATTATGGAGGATTAATTCTTCCATGCAGAAGGCAGCTTTCGCGTAATCCTGTTCTTGTAAGTAGAGGTCGCAAAGCTCGTGCCAGGCTTCCTGATCGCTCATAAACCTGGATCACAAAGGATAATCATAATCGATTCAACACGCCCGAAGGATCGTCACCGCTTTTGTCTTACAAATTCAGAATGATCGAGGCCTGAGCATTTGTCATTTTTTCAGGCTCGATGATCGACCACCGCGAATTTCGTCGATTTCGAATTATAGGATTTATCGACACGATACTTAATGAGCGAGGCGAAAAAGACATTCCTACCTCTTCAGGTACTCTGTAAGCGCCGTAATAGCATCCGCGTTCCTTCCCTGTGCTTTGAGGATTGCGACTTTTCGCTTTCGAGGCGCTGCGTTCGTTTCGTCCCTCTTGATTATCGAATCCAAGACCTCTATGGCTTCGTCGTACCTGATAGAAAAAAAACGAAAAACAAGATTTACGTTGGAGCGAAGATAATTTTTGGAACGAACGACTGACCAAGACAGGTGTCATTACATTTCCAAGGCTTCCAAGTGCATCGCGTGATACTTGTGTACTCTCAGACTGTCCGGAAAGTCCCTCATAAGAATTTTGATGCAGTACTCGGCTAAAGACAGCCTGTAACAGTCCAACGCCGCTACGCACACTTGCTCCAGCACCAAATATTCTACGGAACAGAAAAAATTAACATATTGTTCTTTCGATACTGTATTCCCACTTTGGACGCAATCCTTGACGAAAATCAAACTCACTCTCGTTGCCAAGTTGATCCACTTTCGGCATCAAAACGGCCTCCCACAGATCCACCACATCCTTGCTCCTGCGCTCGTTGTCTTCTCGCCAAGTTCGAAACAAGTCACGAACCTCTGCAAGAATTCGTTAGATATATAATTCATCGTTTACTTGAACTTCGATAGATGCACTACTGGTAAATTTCACAATAGTCTTACTTGGATGAATCTATATAATCAGGTTTAAAAAAAAAACTACTGTGACAAAACTATCAAACCGATCGGAATAATTCAATTTCATCAGTGTTATCACTGTTATCAGGTGGTCAATATCTTTCCAACTGATATTCCAAATACAGAAAATCATTCCAAAATGGAACTGGGAGTGTTCAATCTTCATCAACATATATTATTCAAATATTCGTTTTGTAAGATTAGCAGTTTGAAAGTGACAGAAAAATAATAAATGATTACAAAAAGTCGGAGAAACAAGAATCGAAGGTAAAGAGAAAATTTGATTGCCCATAACCTCAAACACGGTCAAATTGTACGGAGGCAAAAATGTTCTCGACATTTACGGGAAAAATTTTGAAAAATTAACGTCGATGCATTTTGAGTACTATTTTACGAGCATTATTACATGTTATTCCTAACGAAATGGATTCACTAGTAAATTCGATATATCCCGTACGATGTATCAACGGGAAGCGTTAACGACAAGCATAAAATATCAATTGTACTTTAGGCGTGCAACAATGACACGTAAATAAATAAGATCAGACAAGAAACCACGGTGAAAAATTGCAATTCACATACCCGTCCAAGTCATCGTATCACGATTCCAGGCCATTACCGCAATATTTACTCAATGTTTTCGTATGCCACAGTTAAAAAAACAAAAAAGTGGAAATCAATGGGAATTACTCGACGAAAGTTCACGCGTCATCAACAGCGAGGTTATATAGCGACAGTTCAAGGCGCAGGCTCTGAGCGGGCAAGGGGTAGGGTGGAGGTACCGTGTCAAGAAACTGTGCGCATGGTCAAACCAGAGATGATTGGACAAACCAGTATGCAGCACGTCGACCAAACGCCTGCACAGCGGTGGCGCATCAACTACGGTAAATGTCATTTGTCGATAAAACAGTTCTTGTGATCAACCAGACCAAATCAGCCACAAAAGTAGATTATTCGGTTATTTTTATCAACATTCCATTATTTTTTTCAGAGTTGTATATGCTTTGCATCTTATAATGATTGAAAGCTGCTGCAAAGTTCCCTTTAGCCTCCATTACCCTCGTAATTACCGACAAGTGAGAGACTCATGATTCGCCGCCATGATGCGACACTACTGCTCAACTTTTCAGTCGATGCACCAGCCCAACTAGCATTGACTAGCTGTCGTTTCAATTTTCTTTGGTTAAAGTAGTGCGTTCGGGCGAGGAAAAAAAAGACCCGAAATCTGCACGACCGGGTCAAGAAGGCAGTGGGTAGTTTGACGTTTCGAATCCTTGCATTCCCTTCGTTCCGAATTCGTGGGCCCACGTACAATTGATTTTCTTCGCCAAATACACCATTTTTGCGGATTATCCAATTTCGACCTATGAGGTCAGTTCCGCGGGTGGAAAAAAATGGATATTTCATTTTTCCAATATGACCTTTCGGAAAATGATGATCTCGCAGTGTAGCTATGCCAACGAAATGTCGCATAACTAGTACGAAGAATAAAAAAATACAACAAATAATCCAATGCGAGCTCGAAAGAAGTGCTGTAATTGCTAATAAAGATCGTCAATTCGCAAAAATCTATCAAAATCTCCCATGAGTGAAAAAAATTATATCGTTAGGGGCACACGGGCCGCGTCTATTTACAGAAGAGCGAGCAGGATGCAACCGCGCTCTATGAGCGAATGATTATGTGGGAGACAAGGGACCAGCAAGCGCAGGTGTGCGCGCGCGAGTGAGAGGTCGTTTGTGAAGTCGCTCGGAGGTTCCGCGATAGGTCGCGGAACGTCCGGAAACGGACCAGATGACAGCACCGTCGCGATGCATCGGTTGGGGGCTAGTGGGAAGAACTCTTGTTGCTCTTATTCCCAGCTGGAATATCGCCCGGAGTCGCCTCTCAGTTATCTGTTGTGTTTTTTTAAAGGGGGGCTCGGGGGCGGGGGCTGGGAAAACTGGGCGAAAAACATGTCCTACCGATAATACCCTCCTTCGCAAAATATACATATACATGTTGGGTAGAGAAGACTGAGAAGACGGGGAGGCATCGGCGCGTATCCTCGTGTGGTTCGCGTCCGGACTGCGCTCTCATCGCGCTTATTGGTCGCACACGGCTCGCCGCGATACTGTATCATCCCCTTGTCGCGTTCGCCCTGTGTGCATATGTGCGGTGTTGGATCTTGCTCCGAGAAACAAAATCCGTCGTGTCGCTCCGCTGTAATTTAATATACGTGTGGCCCGCGAAAGGGGAGGCTCGGCGATTTAACAGGATATCGATTTGTCGCGCCGCGAGTGTGCCGTGTGCTGTAGGCTCTCTCCTCTGTATTCGTCTATCTCGCTCTCTCGTTCCTTCGCTCCTCTCTCTCTCTTACTCTTTCTTTCTCTATCGCGCCTCCTTACTCTCGTGTGTTCGCACACACGAACGTGCGAGCAGGGCAGCCATGGACGTCGATATTTTTGGGGCACAGCCTGAACCGTGTAGGTCGAGCCGTGTCCGGACGTGCTTTAAGGCCTGATAGGGCCCGAAATGTGACCAAGGGCCCCGCGCGCAACTTTCCGTAACGGTGCGTGTATTTTTTTTTTTTTTCATCACACTCTCACCTCGCTCGGTCTCCCTCATCTCTATGAGACAGGGGAACAAATTCGGTGTGTCGATCGTGTTCGGGAGTTTGCGTGACTCGTAACCGCCGAATAATAATATTCCTTGTGTCATCGTCATCACCGTCGCTTTCAACGGGCAATGCAATAAAAACGCGTTATCGGAGGCCCCCGCGACGTATACGAATATTCGGTGGTTGTGTGTATACACGTATTACGCGGATGCCGTACGTACATAAGTATCCACTCGTGTATACACGACGTATTTAGATATATATCAATGTGTGTATATATATATATATACACAATCCGTATATGTATATACATGAGCAGCTTTGTGTGCATTTACACGTACGCGTGAACGTTTAAGGAAGGAGGAATCACAATACCGAATAAGCGAGGAAATCTACTCGAGTGTCACAATGGAGATCGGCAATGTTGGAGCATCGACGGGTGGTGCGGTAGCCTGTCCAGTTTGCACGTTGTATCTACGCGAGGGTATAAGCCTCCAGAGACACTTGGACACCCATCCCAAGGAGCAGGTCATAGAGGCTCTTATAAAAGCTAGTTCTGCGCCAGCCCCGACGCCACCGCCGCCTACCCAGCCGAGCGTTGCTGCAGTTGCGCAGAACGGTCTCCAGCAGCAGCAACAGCAGCAGCCGCAGCAGCAGTTAAACGCGGCCACGCCGTTACCCGCTCAATCGCCCTATCCCGTCTTTGAATGTCCGCCTATAAATACAATGATGCCGCCTCAATTCGCGTCGTTCAGCTATCAGCAGTTCGTCAACAACGGAACGATGATGATACCGCAGTACGCGATGGCTCCTCAGGCCAATCAGATGATGCAGATGCTTTACAATCCGTACGGCATGTATCAGCAACAACAGATACCCACCGTGCAGATGATATCGCCTATCGCGGCGATACCGGCGACTCGTATCAGGCCTGTCGTGTCAGTTGCGAACGACACGAATTCCAGAGGCTCCATGGAACATCTGGGAGGACAGGAGGCGAAACAGGTGGGAACGGATCTTATATCGGAGGGTGACGACGCGGAGAGAATCTTGCCGGACATTGAACCACTGCCCAGAACACCGACGCCTGTGCCAGCGACCGGTTCGACGACGACGGTAGAAAACGAGCCTCCGACGAGCGGTTGCCAAGAGCAGCGAGAGGACAACACGGGGCTCGAACACAGGGAAGTGCAAGCTCAGAATTCTGGGAGCCAACCATCGACGAACGCGACGTCCGAGCGTAGCGATTACAATCGAGTGCCTACGCCACGGGCCATCGAGACGAGTAACACGGAGGAAAAAGTCGAGGACTCAATGATAATCGAGGAGAGTATGAGGAGGGAGGAGGACGCGAGGCGGACGAACGAGACGCAAGAAGAGAGCAAATCTCTCGATAGGTTGGTAGAGGCACAGGATTTTACCCAAGTTTACGAAGACGAGATCGTCATCGAAAAGGGAATCGGCAGTAACAATGACATCGAGAACAGTCATGAAGAGGAGGAGGAGGAAGATGAGGAGGAAGCTGGTAGCAAGATCGACCGGAGAGAAATATCTTTGGGTACACCATCGACTAAGGACGAGGCCTGTGAGTCCGATATCGTTGAAACTACCAGGCCGAACCAGCAGGACACCCCTGTAGCTGATACGAAGGAAACTAGCCAACCGGAGGTCGAACAATTGGAGAGATTGCTCATAACGATAATGGAGTCGAATTTCGAGACGACGATGAGGCTGAAGAGCGACGAGAACGCAACAAGAACGACGATGAAGAACGAAGCGGACATTGACTGCGGATGCGAGGATAACCTCCGGATAACTGAGGTGACGAGCGACGAGCGACAAATCGAAGTGTCCACCGAGTGGTCCGACGAGAAGAGGGAAGGCGATCAGGAAACGTGTAAAAATTATGAAGAGGGAGAGAGTTCGGTTTATCCGAAGAACGACGAGATGGGTCAAATCGAGCAGTGCCTGGGCGAATTCGATAATAATTTCGATCTACCTTATCGTTATAGATGTAGCCTTTCCGCACCCTCGTCTCCACTCGTCACCAAAAAATTACGTAGAACTAGTTCGCTCAATTGTGATTATCGTTCGAACGAGAATTTGATCTTTTGTAACGTTGACTTCGAGACGATCCCGGCGAGTGAGGAGGACCACGAGACTAAGAGCATGGAGGATAATTTCGACGAGGAGGATATGGAGATCGAGGAAGAGATCGCCAGTCCGTGTACGCCTTTCATCAAACAGAACGATCCTCTTGAATCGAGTCTGCCAAGATCGCGAACACCGATGTCCGCTGTAAGCGGAATATCCGGTTTGCAGGAGCAAACGGAACAAGCGGTTGCTGCCAAGGAAGTCGCGAACGATGATTCCGCGAGATCGTTCTGCCCAATGGACATCGCAAGTTCAAGCGGCGAAGAGGAGGACGAGGAGGAGGAAGAGGAAGAGGACGAGGAGGAGGAGGACGAGGAAGACGAGGATGAAGATGAAGAAGAGGAAGAAGAGGAGGAAGAAGCGAACGAATCGGTTGGCGGGTCCTCCTTGACGAAAAACGGCCATGACCGTTCTCCAATAATTGAGGACACCAAAGTCGACATCCCGGAAGCTCCAACGTCCAGCAACGAGTGTAAAATCGATTCGGGCCAACCCGTCTATCATCATCTTCATCATCATCATCATCATCATCATCAATCCGTCATCACCGAACACGTGAGCTCTTTCACTACCATTAATTCCCAACAGCCACTCATATTACACGAGGGTTACTCGATGGCCAGTCAAAAGTCCATGATGCACGAGAATATAATGAATCTTTCGGAATTGGCCGATCCAACGACGAGCACCGAGTCAAAGAGCTCTCACGCCGCCACCAAAACTACCCTATTGAATCACGCCCAATCTACCGAACTTCTTAACATCAACGAGAACGCACACGCTGGACCGATGAACGTTTTCGAATTCGACGGACTTCAGATATTAGTTCCTAGTACATTCATAAGTGAATCGTCGCAGAAGGCGATAAGCGCCACCAGCCAACAGTCAATGGCGAGCAGCGAAGGCGCCGCTGGTATCGACGAGGAAGTCAAGAGCGTCAATATGCGCGCGGATGAGACTATGCCACCTCGCGGCGAATTGTCCGAGCAAGAGAGCAACGGATGCACCGAGCATTCCGCGTGGCAGGTAATGCTCTCCGATTCCTACTCTTTTTTGCCCTCTACACTCTGCTCTAAACTCCCCAATTTTTTTCAAGTTTCTTTTCCGTCCCGACGCATTTTTCATTTTCACCCAAAATTCTCGATCACCCTTAATTCCCCTAGTTGTCTCTTCAACAGATTCCGGCGAGAAATGGTTTCGAATCATTCCAGTTACTTCATAATTGTTTCGGAACCGACGAGATTTCAAGGTTTCGAGTACGCGCGATTTTATTTCGAGCTGATAATAATCCTGCAGTTTTTTTTATCATCTTACACTTAAATTATACTTGTCGTTATCAACCTTTTAGTTGAAAGCGCATTTTCCGTTACCTCGATGATCCTTGACGATCCAATTTATTCAGCTTTGAAATTCAGGAGACGAGCTCGAAAAAAAAAAAAACGACGTTGACGTTTGCATCGTTGGCAGCCAACGAAATTGTCTTTTCAATTGTCAATTTTTTAAATAATTTTAGCTAACGAACGTAACGTAAAGTTCCTTCATATTTCAACCGGATATTCAAGATTTTAATTCGCAACGCAAGGGAGGCTGTACGATAAAAAAAAAAGAACGTTGAGGAATGAAAAATGACGGCAAAAAAAAAAAATCATCGTTGCTTTCCAGCGATGCATAAAACGTCGTTTGAAAAATAAAAACGGAAGCATTCTTCTTTCGAACAATGATTCCTGAGTTTTGTAAAATATCTTGAGATTAACGTGTTTCGCCTGTCCATACAGTTGTACATGGGCCAAGAGTCATCAAGAATGTCGACTTCGTACGACCTGATGGCGCGCGAGAGTTGGGAAGAGTCCGAGGGTTCGGACAACGAGGTTGGTGTGCCTTTGTTGGACAGCAGATCCCTGGCGACGCACTTTACCTCGAGTCTCTTCCTGGATCGGGATCGAAAAACACCAACGAAGCGAACCTTCAAGTGTTCGCAGTGTTCGGAAGTGTTCGATTGTCCGAAGGAGCGGCGTGTGCACAGTACGACGGTGCACAAAGAGGCTGGTCCGAGCGGTAGCAACGAGCCGAACGATCACGCGGAAACGAAGGACATAAAGTTGTTGGAGAGTCGTACGAACGTTTTCGACGACATATTCATGTCGAGTATCCACATGCAGCAACCTCTCTATCACCATCAAGCGCAGCAGCAGCAGCAACAGCAGCAGCAGCAACAACAGTATCAGCAGCAGCAGCAACAACAGTATCAGCAGCAACAGCCATTGTTGCATCAGTTGCAACCGCCTCAGCAACCGGACAGTTCGAAAGTCGAGGCCGACGAGAAGAGCGAGGCGTTACCCCAGGTCCTCGAGATATCATGCGCTATGTGCAGTCAACGTTTCGCGAGCGAGAGATCTTTGCAGTTGCACAATCGTCGGGTACACGGTACCGAGGTAGCTCGTCGTCTCCAAGAGATATCAAAGTGCCAGATATGCAACGAGGAATTTCCCTCGGTAATGCTGTTCAACGCTCATCTGAAGATACATCCGCTCGAGTGCGCCCAATGCGGCAAATACTTCTATCGCAAGCCAAACTTCAAGCTTCACATGAAACGACATCTCGGTATAAAACCTTTTCCTTGCACGGTATGCGACAAAGCCTTTTTAACGAAGCAAAAATTGGACGAGCACACGAACGGTCACACCGGGAACGCACCGGTTAAGTGTAATCTTTGCAACGAGACGTTCAGGCGTTACTCGAATTTGACGCAACACAAGAATCGACATCATTTAAATATAAAACGGAAACTCAAGGATTACATATGCCATTGCGGCGAGGTCTTTCACACGAAGAAGAAATTGGCGTGGCACAAAGAGACACACGACGAGAAACCAAAAGCCTGCACCTATTGCAACGAGAGATTCATACATATGGCCAGCTTGACTCGACACATGAGGCGAGCGCACAATCGTCGCTTCGTACCGGATGCTCAACGCGAGAGCGAAAACGTAGAGTGCCCGATATGCAAGTGTATTTATCTACGCTCGTCCCTATCCGTACACATGAGGGTACACAACGGCGAGAGACCCTACGAGTGCCAGGTGTGCTCCAAAGCGTTCAGTACCAAGTGGAATCTACAATTGCACAAGTGGACACACGCAGCCCGTAGCACCAAACCCTTCAAGTGCAATCAGTGCAGTGCCGCTTTTTATCGACACAGCGATTACACCGCCCACATGAATTCACATCGTAACGTAAGACCGTACACGTGCAATTATTGCGGCGCCCAATTCATAAGAAAGTACAATTGTCTCAGACACGTCAAGGAACACGAGGAGAACAAGGCGTACACCTGCGACATTTGCAACAAGACCTTTCATCGATCCTACTACCTCAAGGATCATCTCCGCGTACATTCGGGCGCTCGACCCTACACCTGTCACATATGTGGCAAATCCAGTAGCACCAAATCCAACCACAACAAACACGTTAGAATTCATCATGCGCGGGAGCCTGTAAATACCGAGAATTGAAGATCGCAACGCGTCCCGATCTCTCTCTCTCGAAAAAAAAAAAAAAGGAAACGAAAACGCGAATCGAAAACTTGGCGGGACTTCTAGTTCCTTCCACCCAGAAGTTACTTGGAATTTGTGTCCTTCTATTCCAGAACTAGAGCACCGAGTTTCAGTGCCCAACTGGAAGTTACTAAAGATACAATCTCTTCTAAGCCGGAACTAGTATTCGTCCCTTCTCGTATATTCCAACTGGAAGTATCCGGATATCCAACGGAATTTCTTCCTATTCCGGCACTGAAACTTGGACCGTTTTTCTAGTTCCTAACTAAAAGTCACTAATCATACGATAAAACTTCTAGTAACTCGCCCAGTCAGAAACTAGAACTCCTCCCAAGTTTCAATCGTCGACACACAGCCCTTTCAGTGTTTTCGAATTATTGGTGAGTCGCTGGCTTCGAGTCCGACGAGATACTCAAAAGTAATATCGATCGGTATGGAAGAAGCAGCGAATCTTCTCAAACTGGCGTAACTTGCGGACGAAGCAAGTATCGCTCTCGAATAGCCGTTTTAACTTTTCGAGGGGCTCGCGTAAATCTGTTATTTCGCATGACTTTCGTTCGTTCGTTCGTTGTTTTATTTTATTTTATTTTATTTTTTTTTTTTACATTCGATGAATGTTGATCGCGTACTGATTGTTTCAATGTTTTGGGACGCGTTCGCCTAAAGTTAAATCGTGTCGCAGCCCTTTAATATTCAAACGTATGCAAACATACGTTGAGTGTACAAATAAATTTCTCATCGTTTTGCAAAGTTCAAGTGAAATTTATAAAGTTTATAAAGGAACAAGATATTCGTCGATAAAATAGCTTCCGTCATGTTTAAGGTCGTGAAACAACATCGAGGATATTTTATCGGTTGAAATCTTGTGCTTTTATAAACGTTTGTCTCTCCAAGAGAATATGAAACCATAATTCGTACATTCAATACACAAGGGCACGCGAATACCGCGCGTGTATTTGCGTTCGTTATTTACGGTCTTTGGGCCGCGAATTCAATCATCCAGTGACTACACACATATACACCTAAAAGTGATCAACGAAGATAAAGAAACAATAATATTTCAAGTTCTTTATGGAAAGTCAATGATTTGTGTCTCAATGACTTTGAGGGTACAAGACCGAATTAATAGTGACTATGCGCGCGCAATGCTGCGAATACGAGAGAAAAAAAAAAGTAAAACAGAAGAAATGGAAGAAAAAACCGAAATCAACACACGTTTGCCAACTAATAGTAACGAGCTATTGCATGATGAGTTAAATAAGAAGAAGAAGAAGAAGAAGAGGGAGAAGAACGAGGGAACGGGGGGGGGGGAGGGAGAAAATGAAAACTAAAATAATTAACTAAATAATATTACACAAAATATTAAAGTCTCTTACGTGTCAATCGTGTTATAAGTGGATTTTTTTTACAATGACTGTTTTACATGAGACAAAGTGTGCGCGTGCGCGTGCATACTTGCAAATTTGCCGATGATCAGTGTCCGCAGCTGTTAACTGAACTAACAAAAAAAAAAAGAAACGAATGATGAAAAAATGGCCCACACGAATTTCCGCAAGCGTCACAATCACTTTGCTATTTGCAGCGGAGGTGAAGGGTCATCGAGAAAGGGAAATTTTTGTCGAAGAAAGGGCTTATCAATTACTATTATTACTATTGACTATCGTACAATATATAGTCGCGAATCTTAGTTGTATTCTTCTATATTTATATATATTTTGCAATGTGTAAGGAACTTCTTTTTTTTATTGGTGTAATTCCCAATATTAAGACTGATCGATGTTGGTTCTTCATACTGCTCTCGTTTACAGATTTGAACGCAAAGAAAAGATGACAAAAAAAATACATAACGAAGACGAGATAAACGATTATGATAGGGGGGTTACGTAAGTAATTTTAAGACCGAGGATCTCTCTCCACGCGGAATGATACCAATAATGTTCTATCATTACCGATCGTTATCAGATATCGTTGCAATCGTGTCACGTGTTCGCATTATACTGTTTTCCTCTCTGTCTCTCTCTCTCTCTTTTTTTCTCTCTTTATTTCGTTGCGACAACGTTTCGCGCATTCGAAAAGGGGAGGAACGTTAGTGAAATTTGTCGTTTTGTTTTCCTTTTATGTTTTCTTCTTTTTTTATATTTTTTTAGATAGTTGAATTAGTTAATGAATTTCCCCGCTGGGAGTTGAACTCGTTGAGAAGGAAAAGCGAACGAAATTTTTGGGGGATTGTACCCGGAGAGCAGTGTGAGGTCGAGTTATTTTTAAACCGCTCGATTTCGGGCGTTATAATGTACCAATCGATGGGGGTTTCACGAGGAATTATAATTTTTATTTTTCGATCGTCGCCATGTTAAATTTTACGGGATTAAATCCAATCGCGCGTGTTCATTATCGAAAGTGTCCGACGTGCAGTGGCTGTAACCCGCGTGAACGGACTCTGCATGAAAGAGACATCAGGTGGCAGCCTCCGAAATTATACGCGCTTGCCTAACGTTCGCACGTTTATGTCGCCTGCTGGGGCAATTATCTTCGCCGTTATATATCCTCGTCTCGCGCTACGAACTTATCGGAAAATTGAAAACGAAAATTAAAAACAAAAAGAAAGAAAGAAACCAGCATCGATATCCGGACGTGCAATTTGTTTAGTTGATCAGCGCGCGTGCGTGTGTATGTTGCTGATTCGTAGCGAATGAAATTTTGTAAATAATGTAAATATGTACATTAACTCTATTTTATAATAGGGCCAAAAAATTTGACTTGGCAATTGAATAATTGTATGAAGAAGAATCGATTCATACTATGTGAAGATATAAAGATAGGCTAATTACCATTAACGAAACGACAACAAAAAAGGGAAAAAAACAATAAATTAGCATGTATATACCTTAATAAACGTTACGTATTGAGGTACTTTTTAAAATGTGGTTTTATTTTCTCGTCCCCCGAGCTTGCCACTCTCTTTTCTTTTTTACTTCCCCTTTTATTTAAATCACCCTTTTTCGTCCCATCAACGAGTAACCTTGTAATTAGATTATTGTTAAAATTAAAAAAAAAAAATGGCTCGTGACTCGCCTTTGGGTGGAATACACGTTTCGAGATTTATTTTTTTTATTCATTAATTATTGATATTGCGATGAAAAGAGAGACTCCCGCTGACAACGATGACAAGAAGAGAAGCTCTTACCAGCAACTGCGTCGCATCGATGCAACATTTTCGCTCAAACGGAGGAAAAACAAAGCCCTGACAGATTTGACTTTGTTTTTTCATGTAAAGCATGCGACATCCTGAGCAGGTGGGAGACATTCGCATTACTATCACCCTCATTAATACGCATCGCGTTTTGTCCGCATTTTTTCGTTCGTTTTCTGTCGAACACTTGGCGCTAGTTTTTCTGTGAGAATATTATTGCCG
The DNA here is from genome assembly GCA_030523105.1 of Ophioninae sp. A BG-2022a. NCBI lineage: Eukaryota > Metazoa > Arthropoda > Insecta > Hymenoptera > Ichneumonidae > Ophioninae sp. A BG-2022a. Next base: position 27,049 of record JAPYZI010000462.1, read on the forward strand.
CGGTACTTTCTCTTGCACACGCAGCATTGCAAGATCGGACTCTTTCGCTATACTCTCCATGGGTGTCGCATTTTCTAAACATACTTCGCGCCATTCAAGCGATTTATGAATTCCCGAAAAGCGAGTTTTTCCTCATAAAAAATACAGTAATCGAGTTTCGGAAACAAACTGACGCGTTCAAGAGCATACACAAACAACTATTTCGGAGAGTTCGCCGACTTACAAATGACACTTGACATAACCTGAAAAGACGCGGAATTTTTGCTTCGGTTCTGAGTTCAGGTTAGGTTTATTCATTGTTGATGTATAAAAAAAAAATCGTATTACTCGATCACTCAATCGAGTGCAGTAATAGGATAAAGATAAAAATTCTTGCAGGAAACAAATGATCTGATTGGGAAATTATACTTTTATTATACTCATATTTACCCTACATTTTTAAACTTTGTTGCTTTTATGGGTTATATACATTGTTTATTATTTTTGAATAGAGAATAAATCGATCGCTTCATCAGTTCGCTATGATAGTTGTGTTTATTGAAATTTTATCATAGTGCCGTATTATTCATGTTTGCACCATATTAGATTATTACTAATGATATCGTTAATACTATGATTATTATATCATCATCCATACTTCTCTTCTTCTTCTTCAGTAACCAACACAATGAGTACAAAACGAAAGCCGGAGACGCAGGTACCAGCAGAGGAGAGCGACCTGCTGTCGATAAGGCCTCTAGGGGCAGGTCAAGAGGTGGGCAGGTCATGCATAATGCTGGAATTCAAAGGTAAAAAGATAATGCTGGATTGCGGTATACATCCGGGCCTTTCGGGCATGGACGCCCTGCCCTTTGTCGACTTGGTAGAGGCAGATGAGATAGACTTGCTCCTGATATCGCACTTCCACTTGGATCATTGCGGAGCTTTACCATGGTTCCTACAGAAGACTAGTTTCAAGGGACGTTGCTTCATGACCCATGCTACCAAAGCGATCTATCGGTGGTTACTGTCCGATTACATAAAAGTCAGTAACATAGCAACCGAGCAGATGCTTTACACGGAGTCAGATCTGGAGACGAGCATGGACAAGATAGAGACGATAAATTTTCACGAGGAAAAGGACGTTTTTGGAATTAAGTTCTGGGCTTACAACGCTGGTCACGTGCTAGGGGCAGCGATGTTCATGATCGAAATAGCCGGAGTAAAGATTCTGTATACCGGTGACTTCAGCAGGCAGGAGGATAGACATTTGATGGCCGCCGAAATACCGAACATACATCCGGACGTGTTGATAACCGAATCCACTTACGGTACACACATACACGAAAAGCGGGAGGATCGAGAGGGAAGATTTACAAATTTGGTGCACGAAATCGTCAACCGTGGCGGAAGATGCCTTATCCCGGTTTTTGCTTTGGGGAGAGCGCAAGAATTGTTACTCATACTAGACGAGTATTGGAGCCAACATCCGGAATTGCACGAGATACCGATTTATTACGCCTCGTCGTTAGCCAAGAAATGCATGGCCGTTTATCAGACATACGTAAACGCAATGAACGACAAAATACGGAGACAAATAGCAATCAATAATCCTTTCGTGTTCAAACACATCTCTAATCTCAAGGGTATCGATCATTTCGAGGATATAGGACCTTGCGTAGTGATGGCTACGCCGGGGATGTTGCAGAGTGGTTTGTCGCGCGAACTATTCGAATCATGGTGCACGGACTCGAAGAACGGTGTTATAATAGCTGGGTATTGCGTCGAGGGTACGCTAGCAAAAACTGTGCTGTCCGAGCCCGAGGAGATCACAACGATGAGCGGCCAAAAGTTACCCTTCAAAATGTCCGTCGATTATATATCGTTCTCAGCGCACACGGATTATCAACAGACCTCCGAATTCATAAGAATACTGAAGCCACCTCACGTTGTTCTTGTACACGGCGAGCAAAACGAAATGGGTCGATTGAAAGCGGCGCTTCAACGGGAATACGAAGACGATCCGAATACCACAATGGAGATACACAACCCGCGGAATACCGTGGCCGTCGAACTTTATTTCCGGGGCGAAAAGACAGCCAAAGTAATGGGAACTCTCGCTATGGATGAGCCAAAACCCGGACAAAAGCTGTCGGGGGTTTTGGTGAAGAGAAACTTCAATTATCATCTTCTCGCACCCAGCGATCTCTCCAAATACACCGATATGAGCATGAGTCAAGTGGTGCAACGACAGAGCATCTACTTTTCAGCTTCTTTGCCCGTTCTCAAACATCTGTTGACCCAAATTGCCGGGAATTTGGATGTCATCGATGACAAGAAAATACGCGTTTTCAAGAACGTCGATGTGACGATCGAGGGTAAAGTCGTGACGATGGAATGGATCGCGACACCTGTTAACGATATGTACGCCGATTCCGTACTCACTGCTTTACTTCAAGCCGAAATGATGGAACAGTCACCTAAAATCCTGCCCGCTCCCACTAAAATGGATCGAATGCATTTCAAGGAGTGCCTCATTGAAATGCTCCAAGAGATGTTCGGTGAGGACTCTGTTCCGAAAATCTTCAAGGGTGAAAAACTTTACGTCACCGTCGATGGAAAAAAGGCTCACATCGATCTTCTCAATCTTGAAGTTACAAGCGCAGAGGACGAAACCTTTCAACAAATTGTACAAACGGCAGTGACGAAATTGCATCAAACGTTGGCACCCCCTTGCGACGCTGTATAAACTATATTCCTTTGTTGAAATACGTCGAGTGTTCCATCGGTTGATGTCGACGGACACGTCCACGAAATTGTTAAAGGCCGAAAGTTTTGATACGTTCAAATACAACTGGATCAATGAGTTTCTCCATTATTTATAAAAAATTGTAAATTACATGAAATTTTCTGCAAGCTAAGTTGATGTCACGGAAACATTGACAGAAAAATCTGTTGTAAAATTCGTTGGAAGATAAAAATTTAACCTTATTGAATATACTTCAGTTAAAAAAAACAGATAAGTCTGTGCCACCTGTATGAGAGTACTTCAGAGCATCGCACGCAGAATAGTATATTATACATCTTCGCTCATAACAACTATCGCCGTATGAGATACTTAGCGTACAGCTTCTGAAGAACAATCCATAGTTCGATCGATTTTACAAAAAATAATAAATACTGATCATCAATTCTACTTGTACAATTAACAATGCGTCATTTTTTAAGTAATGTGTTATTGACTGTTAGATGTCTGGTTGTCATCACCTTCGGAAATCCTTGATCGATCTGACGCTTTCTCAATTTCTTTCCACAGTAGATCTTCGAGATTGGGGGTATGACCATTAGCTTTGTAGGTGAATCCATGTATATAACCCCAGCCATTTGTCACATCTGTTTTAAAAGCAATATATTTTTAAAAGGGTAAATCGTATGAAAATTACAATTATTTTTGATGATCGCAATACATTCCAACTCGATATACGTACATCCTTTAATCGTGTCTTTTGATGCACCAAAATCCCACCTCACACCAGTTAGTTCTTTGTAATAATTAAACTTTTTCCTTAAAAATAAAATAAAACATCGTTAGTAGTTAATGCAGTAGTGTACCAGAACGAACCAAGTTTTAAAACACTTTTTTACTCACATTCCCTGCTCTATCGTTCGTTGATCTTTAGGGTTTGGTTTTGCATTTCGTATTCCATCACGTTGTGTATCCAATTGATGAACTTCTAACAGCAGAGTCTTCTTGTCACATTCAAGCTCGTTCTGCAAAAAAATGATACACAATATGAGTCGATAATTCTCTAGATAATTTCTAACAAGAGAAAAATATTACCAAGTGGTTTTTAAACAATGCTAGTTCTTGCTCTTTTTTATTTAAGTGTTGCCTCTCCATACGCAGAGATTCTTTTGCTATCTCGAGCTCTCGCTTAAGCTCTTGAGACTTCGCATTTAAGCCTGAGAATAGTGAAAAGCTTTTATTATTTGTATAAATTATTAAACTTATAGTCGACGCGAGTTTTCTTACCCAATAAATATCGCTCTTGTTCTTTGAGAGATTCTTTAGGATGATGTAACTCCGTACTTAAAATAAGGTTGACATCATTTATACTCGGCATTTCCCACTTATTCTTTACTGCTTTAATTTTATCCATTGTAAAACGAAAAATATCCTGTCACTCTAGTCGGAAAAGAACGTTTGCTTATTTCGGTTCAAACTGCGTTATGAGGTCAACGAATTTAGACGTACGAGAAGAGAAGCCCATAACAATATTCTGTGAGGACCATGGAGACATTGCGACACCTACGGGCGGTATTTAGTACTACGTTTCCGGACAAATATTCGGACGTTTCGTATAAATTCACGGAATAGGAAGATCGGACTCCTTGTTACGCCATGGTGCCGACCATGGTGGTTTTCCACCTCTGTGAAGTTGACCCCCGATATATGATTATAAATAATTGTAATAAATGTTAATCGTATAAAAATCGTTTGAAAGAGTTTGAGAGAAAAGAAAAATCGTTTAGGAGTTCATAGTTGTTGCGAAAATAATTTGCAAACGATGGTAGGCTTTTGGCGATGACAGCGCTGAACACAGTATTCGTACTGTGGTACGTGAAGACGTCCCGAATTTGATCTCCTTTCCTCTTGTTTGGATGCGTGTGATCATAGTTCACCGATATGCTGATTTAAGTGTATTTTTGTAGGTTATCGGCTCAAAGTTTCCAAGGGTTACGTAGAAGTAAAAGAAAAAGCAAAGGTTGGTGAAGAATCGATTTGCTTTTGAGACTCGTAAAAAGTAAACTTGTAGATGTCAATACAATTTGATACGAGGTGTTTCTATTGTTGATAGGATGGCGAGTATGATGCGGCTGGGAGCAGTTCGCAATTTGGCCAATTCTTTTACTAGAGCCGTTGAGAAAGGACGTCGACACCTAAATACCTCATCGCGGAGAAATTCTGATGTAAAAGAGGCGGGTCAGAATGAGAAAAAAAATTGGATAACTTATGGGTTCAGCGAGCAGCATCCATTCGTCGATCGCTTGTCGATGCATATGACGGCGTTTACTTCTATATCATTGTGCCTGGTTGTTGGGGCTGTCTATCTTACATTTGCTCCTGATCCAAAAAACATTGAGTGGGCGCAGCGTGAGGCTTACCTGGAACTCAGACGTCGAGAATCGCTAGGATTACCACCGATTGATCCGTATTACGTACATCCGGACAAGGTAAAGTTACCTACCGATGAGGAATTGGGTGATACTGAAATTATCATCTAAAGATAGAATAATCGGTCTTTCAATCGCAAAGCCTGTTGGGCTAGCATGCCTTCAGGCCACATTTTGATTAGACCGTAATTGCAACAGACACAGCAGAGACCAAAATCCTGTTTGTGTAGTGGAATGTAAAACAAGTTTCATGAAATGTAAACATGTATAATAAATATTAAATATAAGACAGAAGTACGCTTGTTTTTAACCGATCGAATACATCCAATTGAAACAGGAGACAACAGAGTAAAAACGGCAGATATGGAAATAATATTTATTGACGAAAGATAATCTGCTAAAAATGTAATTAATTATATTAATTTTTTGTTATTATTGATTTCTTCTTCACGGATACGCGTTGATCACGCTTTTACCTGTCCCCTTCCATCTCTCAAACTGTGGAAAACTCGTACCGGTATAGACGGCTCCCTTCTGACTCCTCGGTACACAGACTTTTTGTTAAATTGCATACAGCTTGGGTTTGAAATATAGCTCTGTGCACAACCATACACGATATAAGGTATTTTGTAGCATAGTAGACAATATTGACAAATATTACTTTGGACATTACGTCGGATGGATTGAGATGCAAATAAAAACAAAATAATATGCTTGTTTTGCTACGCAGGTTTATTGATTAGGAATTTGAAGTAATCGGTTATGCGAATGAACGGAACGCTTGATTCTCCGATTTTGCAATGTATACATATCAAGGTTTGTCATCTGTGTTGAATGCCTTTTCCCACTTATGCTATGTTCTTCAATTTTGCAATGCCCCTTTATTCTCATTGTTCAGTGATAATACACTTCACAGCTCAAGATTTCACAGATTTCAGTCATTATTTCCCGGAAGAAATGCCAAGAAATGAATGATTTAATAATCATTGAATCGTTCCCGTATTACACCATCGTACTTGTACTCATAAAAACAAAAAGAGGTAACATTTTTTGTTCTGACTTTGAGAGCGGCCACTTTTCTGATACTATATAAAAAGATATATAATTCCATGACGGATCGTGTTGTCGCGTTTGTAAACCTGGGGCTTTAGGGATGTCACGAATGTAAGGTGGTAGCATTTTATTGACAATTCATGTTTCGATGCAAACAATTAGAAAAATTCTATGTACAGCACAGAAAGACTTGATTTCCCAACCTGATAAAGAAAATCCCTGGGTCCGAGTTACTCTTATTTGGATAACGAGCATCTGTGCATTCCGAATGAGATATTAAAAATTATGTATCAGGGTGCGCGATTCCACGACGTAAGTTATACGCATCGACACCTGAACAAGTGAAATTATCCCACTGGCTACTGGGCTGATGACGGAGTCGATAAAGGGACTGCAACGTTTCCCGTTGTTGGCAATGGATTTTGTTGACAATGGTGGTGTTGCTGCATTATCGGAGAATAAAATGCGGCACTCTGCGGCAGGCTCGCACTCACAGTTATTGGTGGCATACCCGGCAGTTCGATAGGTGTTGTTACGATCGGTGATTCCGGTGTAGCGAAAGATGTAACAGCAGGTATTACGCTCGGTATCGAAGGATCATAATTTTGCGGGCGATTAACAAGATTATGAGTTAAGACTGATCCCATCGGAGCGTTCATATCGACGAGTGGCGGAACGCTTGGCATTCCGGGAATACTCGGCGTCTCCTGATAACCAGTCACTCCTGCCGCGGTTCCCACTATAAATATAACAAAAATCCTATCGTTTATTCACTTTTCAATATTAGCAAAAACGTTACTTGAACCCGATCGCACGAATCAGTTCGAAATGTTCAAAACTGGGCGAATCCTGAATGTCATTGGATCGTATACTTGGATCCGTTTGTGCTTACCGTGAGGATAGTTATTGGTAGGCTGGAAGAACAAATGGTTCGTACGGTGGGTGGTCGTCGATGCTCCGGCCACAGCTGGATCAGTCACAGGATGTACATTGCTTTGTGCTGCCGTGGAAACCACTGGTACAACCGGCGCAATCGCGATGCTCGTAGCTTCCAGCGGTTTCTCGACGCCACTGGCTACGGTTGTCGAGGTGTAATTCTGCGGAATGGGAAAACCTGGCGGTATCGTGCTCACCGGATCAATGATGTTCGCTGTTGTATACATAGGCGGTGATACTTGGCTAGTCACTTTGATTGCCGTTTTAGTATTGTTCTGAAATAAAAAAAACATCCAATTAAAATAACTCATTCTTTCATTCGTACAAGTTGAATCGCGACGACGATGACGAACCCAAACAAACTCACCAGAAAAGGATAAGCAGGTTTTGCCGATGTATCCGATAAACTCCTTATCGGTATTCGATGGAGATATCCATAGCCAATTCCACACCCGAGACTGTTGGGAACTTGGATGTAAATAAATGGTTCGGATATGACTTAATGCTCGAGTAAAAAGTAAGAACGTACCTTCCTTCACCGCCCCAAGTACTGTTCGGCGTTATCGTTACTTCGCGGCAGCTATCATCCTCCGTATTGTATACGTAGAGCTTTAGAGAACGCGATTCGTGGGCTTCTATTAAAGTAAAGAGATCCTCACTTTCGTGGAGCGCTGAATCCGATCCGATAATATAATCTGTGAATGATCTCAATCCAGCCAATTCTGCAGGCGATGAGGGGTGAACTTCCTAAACCACAAATATCAAGATTAAATATATACAAATTTCTTCCATGATGGGTGGTTGTGAATAAAACTGAGAATTTACAAAAATTTTCATTTATATATATATATATATATATATATTGATTTACTTACTAATGTAACATCTATAAATACACTTCTATTACTTACTTACCTTGGAAGATATCTCCTTTATTGAAGATTGTTATATATGAAAAGTGACATGCTTGGTAGAAAACAAAGGAACAAGGAGGAAAACGAGGAAGATGGTAGGGCCGGATAAATGCGCACAAGGTTGTACTCTTGAGGAATAATACAAATAAAAAGAATATGTAATATTTTAGTCGATAGGCATTCAGGGGTTCTCTTAGAATAGTAATAAGAAGCTCTATATAAAACTTCAACTTAACATACTTATTAATCGGAGTGTACTTACTAGAATATGCCAAACGTTTTCGTTAGCTCCCTCGAACGAACAAAAGCGTATGCTAACACCTAGAAGTCCATGGCCGCCCCATGTCATGCTAGGTACTATAACTGTTTGCCTGACTGACTGTGTCTTGCTATTATATACTGTAATGTTTAGTTCCTTGTCGACGCTGGCTTTGAGAAGATCTTTGAGTGTGTCGTTGTCCTGGTCCTGCGACGATAAAAAAAAAAATTGCTCGATTTTTAGTGTTATCCAAGTGTTTGTAGGGCTATACGTGTATTACCAAGCGTGTATTATTGATGGAAACAATAAAGTCGAAGAAGGCTTCCAAGCCCGCTTTTTGTCCAGGTGAGCCATCCTGGACCTGAAAAAAGGGATGGTACTTAAAATCCGTACTGCCTTTACCAAATAACACTGTGAATTCGAAGGAATATTGCGTTCAGTCGTTTACCCGAAGTACGTGATATCCTTCGGTACCTCCACCGGGTATCTCCACGCTATGAGAGGATCCCATTGCCACTTGTATACGTATCTCACAATGATGTATTAGCGAAACAAGATAGTTTTTCAAAATTTTTTTACTCTGATTCGATTGTAGTGAAATGTAATAATATGAAAATTACGTGGCATTAGATCTTACGACAAACTTCATGATGACGTTTACGAATGCTTTGAGCTTGTAAGTATGCTGCGATGAGAAAACATATCACAAAACGACTCCACCTAACGGTTTCGAGTCGAGTAACTGGCATTGCCGTAACGAGATGTCGCTGAAGCATGGCAACTTGTTAAGAGTTACATCGTTCGTACTACTATTTTACTTCGATTAAAAAACGTGAGTTTATACTGCGTAGAATAGTGCAGGGTTTGTTAGTCGATACTGTCGTGTCTCGTTCGTTATCGTAAGTTGTCCAGGTTTGTTTTGCGTGACAGAATAGTGGAGTACGCCGTAACGGCCTTCTCGCCACCTCCGTGAAGTTGGCCTCTGATATGATCAATAATTTTAATAAATATTTTCATGAATATAAGTAGCGCCACGAGTGGCAAAGTAGGACATTAAAAAGGCGGTCATTTTTCGTGCGAAGCAGAAATGCCAAAAAGCGCTAGCCTCCTGGTTCAGACTTATGTGTCTATAGATACAGAAGTATATAGCCACCATGGAATTGGCCACTGCGTCTTTCAATGGCGCCGACTATGCGTCGAGTTACCAGTCATTGACGTTAAGCGTATTATAATTATTGAAAAAAATACAAAATGTTGAAAAGAGCAGACCAGTGACTTCAATCGATATTCCGGGCATTTATTGAAAATTCCATGATTTCGATATGACGTAAAAAAACGTCAAGAACACGCTCGCCGAAGAAAGAGGCTGCGATTTCACTTACACACGTAAACGCGTTTTTCATTCGATTTTTCATCCGTAATAATAAACCTCAAGATATTTCAATATAATAGCGAAGATTATAACAAGCTATCTTTTCTTAGCCCCTACGGCTTTATGAATACGGAAAAAAATCAATGTATATAATATGTACACGAAAATGCGTTTTTGCGTGCGTGTGCATATGTTCAAAGGTGTTCTGTATCTATACATATATATATATATATATATATATATACATATACATGCATACATACATATAATTGAGTTATCATTTTTTCTTTCATGTAAAACAGGGAAAGTCGCAAAAATTAGCTTCGAAGCCAAAATGTCGAAGCGTTCAGCAGCAGATGGCGGAGATTCTGCTTCTCAGCCTCCTATAAAGAAAGTCCAGTTTGAACCAATTCTTATAGGACCCATTTCTACCCTGGAGGAGATGGATATGAAGGTCCTTCAGTTTCAAAACAAAAAACTCCAGCAGGTACTTTATTCCTATTTACACTAGTTCGGTAATAAAATTGTTAGTACGAGATCATGTTGTTTCAATGAACAATGATGGCAAATAAGTAAGGAATCCTATAGATGAATTTAGAGTACATGGAGAAAAACTTTTGTTCTTCCTGTGTGTATAGAGGCTGGAACAACGCGTTAGAATGGAAGCCGAGCTTCGTCAACGCATTGAGCAACTAGAAAAAAGACAGACCCAGGACGATGCAGTTTTGAATGTTGTGAATCGTTATTGGAATCAATTGAACGAAGACATCCGAGTTTTGCTCCAGAGATTCGATGCAGAGACGGCGGACGAATCGGAGAATAAGAGTACGTTCTAAACGAAGGAAATACTTGTCGCAACACAGACGAGTAGTAATATACATTTCGATGTTACAGATGAATCCGAAGCGACTACATCTTTTCTTATGCAACTGTCTTCTTGGGATAAAGAAGAGCTCGATGATAAATTGGCCAATCGTGTACAAGTATCCAAAAGAGCGGTGTCCAAAGTTGTTCAAGCGTTCGATCGTCTTTCTCAGCGTAACGAGAAAATCACGCTTGCGCTCAAAGGAGACTTTGATGGTGGTGAGGATAAGAACATATTTTTTAATTTATAAGCAGAAAACATATATAATAAATATAATGGGGATTCTAGAAGGGATTATTGAGCATGAATTTTATGTACACAAAATTGTTTAATTATTTTTTTCCAAAATGACGAGAGGCTTGTTAAAAACCAAATGTTTTTATTATAGAGGAAGCACCGAACATAGACGACGTAGTGAGAAAAGCCAACTCTGAGATACAAATGGAAAATCGCAACTTGCAGGCAATAAACATACAACTCCACGAGAAATACCATACGATATCGTTAAAAATGTCAGAGCTCCAAGACACGATAACAGGAAAAGATACATTGGCAGCGGAGTTGCGAAATCAAGTTGACGATTTACAGTACGAGTTGAACAAAGTTAGAGCGAGAAACGACAAGCTCGAACACCATTTGGGCGAAGCGATTGAGAAGTTAAAGGCGTTTCAGCAGATTCATGGAACCGACGAGAAAGGTATTAACAAGCCGAGTACTTTGGTCGCATCGAGCGTATCGCAGACGAAGCTCGACGATCTTCAGAGAGAGTTGGAAGAGACGCGGGAATTGGCGAATAACAGATTACAGGAATTGGACAAATTGCATCAGCAGCATCGCGATGCTCTCAAAGAAGTTGAGAGGTTAAAGATGGATATTCGTCAACTTCCGGAATCGGTGATCGTTGAAACAACCGAGTACAAGTGTCTCCAGTCTCAATTTTCCGTATTGTACAACGAGTCGATGCAGCTTAAGACGCAGCTGGACGATGCACGTCAGCAGTTGCAGTCGAGCAAAAATGCTCACCTTCGACACATCGAGATGATGGAGAGCGAGGAACTGATGGCTCAGAAGAAGCTTCGAGGCGAGTGTATTCAACTCGAGGACGTACTCGCCCAATTGCGAAAGGAATACGAGATGCTCCGTATCGAGTTCGAGCAAAATCTCGCGGCGAACGAGCAAACGGGTCCAATTAATCGTGAGATGCGACATCTCATAACATCCCTGCAAAATCACAATCAACAGTTGAAAGGTGAGGTGCATCGTTACAAGAGAAAATACAAGGAAGCTTCGGCAGAGATACCCAAGCTGAAAAAAGAGATCGAGGAATTGACCGCGAAGCTTGGACAACAAAACTCCCAGGACAGCAAAGAAGGCAACAACTCGGACGGCAGTTGTAAAGAGGAAGACCCCGCTAACGCATTGCCGAGCTCAACGCAAATAAAGGAGGAAGGTGGGCCCGTGATAAAACGTGAAGTCGGTGTCGAAGATGAGGTTGAAACTATTGAAGTTGGGGAAGGCGAAGCCAACAAAGGAACACCCGATTCTCTTACACTAACCTCACCAACGTTGAAAAAAGAAAAAGATATAAAGAGGGAAAAGGATGTAAAGAAGGAACCGATAAAAACGGAACATAGAGACCCGGCGCATAGAACAAAGGATACCAAAGTCGCCGAATCTGAACTCGTGCGTGATCTCAAGGCACAATTGAAGTAAGCCACCAATTATCTTTGTCCCTTATCGGCGAACGAATAACGCTAAGGCTTTTTTTTTCATCTTTCTCATCGGCTTAACATTCGTATCCGTAGGAAGGCTGTGAACGAAATGAAAGAGATGAAGTTGCTCCTCGATATGTACAAAGGTGTTGGAAAAGAGCAGAGGGATAAAGTACAATTAATGGCCGCTGAGAGAAAAACCCGAGCCGAGGTCGAAGAGCTTCGCCAGCAAATAAAAAAGATCCAGGTGAGTCTATTACCGGTCACGTAGAACTCCCGTTCCCGCGTGACCCTTGACGAGTTACGGTGACAAATATAGCGATCGTAAAAAGATGTTTGACTTCCAGGAGAGCAAGCGCGAGGAACGCAAGAAACTCGCGGACGAAGACGCACAGATAAAAATCAAGAAACTCGAAGAACAAGCTTACACACTTCAGAGACAGGTCGCTTCCCAAAAACAGGTATCATCGAATATCTTATTGATTCGATCAGTTGAGTCGGCAGTCTCAGTCTTCTTTTTTGTTACAATAAAAGCAAGAGCCCGTTTTTAATCTTGCTTAGTTTTTTCATTTGAGTATTCCTTTTCGTTAAAGTCTCATCGTTATATTTATTTCTATAATGATGGAGAGCCTTCCGCATGCAGCGCCACTAATACGCACCGTCGCCTAACTAATTTAGCTGTTACAATTTTATTCCGTGTGTGTTTATATAATCTAACGTTGCTTCGTCGAATCGTCTCAATGATGGTGTTGCCACTTGCGTTGCCTCGAAAAGGAGGTACGAGGTAACAGCGGATTCGACAGAAAGGTATCGTGAACATAGTTAAAACAGAAACGAAATAAAACAAACAAAAAAGAAACAGTGCCCTCCGATAGTAGTTGAACAATCGCCCTCCGCGCATTCTTTCCGTAAACCTTTAATATTGATTTCGTATTGAAAACAAACAGAACATGTTCGAAAGAAAAATAAAAACGGTACGCGTGTTGGCTGATGTGTTGTTGACCCTGCAAGAGCGCGTAGTATTTAACCATTTATGTGTGAACGAACGGTGGTGTAACCCTGAACAGAATTGTGTCTGGCTGCAGGAGGAGGAGGCTCTTTTGAACGAGATGGAGGTAACCGGTCAGGCTTTTGAGGATATGCAGGAACAAAATTCACGACTTATTCAGCAGTTGCGAGAAAAGGACGATGCTAATTTCAAGCTCATGACGGAGAGAATAAAAAGCAATCAGTTGCACAAATTGGCGAGGGAAGAGAAGGATGTACTCAAGGAGCAAGTTTCGACCCTTACGACCCAGGTCGAGGCGGCTAACGTTGTGGTTCGCAAACTCGAGGAGAAAGAACGCTTGCTACAGAATTCGTTAGCGACCGTGGAAAAGGAACTCGCTCTGCGACAACAAGCGATGGAAATGCACAAAAGAAAAGCTATCGAGAGTGCACAATCCGCAGCTGATCTCAAACTTCATCTCGGTAAAAATATCTTTTGTCAATTACGTTTTATCTTCTGTCAATTACGTTTTAATACATTAAACATCATTAATTGGTTCCAGAGAAATATCATTCACAAATGAAAGAGGCTCAACAAGTGGTAGCCGAAAAAACGAGCTCCCTGGAAGCTGAGGCGTACAAGACAAAAAGACTTCAGGAGGAGATGGCGCAGTTGCGACGTAAAGTCGAGAGAATGAAAAAGATCGAGCTTGCAGAAACTCTCGACGAGGTAATGGCTGAGGAATTGCGGGAATACAAGGAGACACTTACGTGTGCGTCGTGCAAAGTTAAACGTAAAGATGCCGTATTGACAAAGTGCTTTCACGTTTTTTGCTGGGACTGCTTGCGTACGCGTTATGAGACGCGACAAAGAAAATGTCCAAAGTGCAATTGTGCCTTTGGTGCAAATGATTATCACCGCCTTTATCTATCAACGTGAAAGAAATCCGTAAGAAAGAGGTTATTGCAGTCTCCGATTATTTTTTAGTAATTTAATCTTTTGCCCAAAAAATCAATGGCGATAGGTCTCAACGCTGTCAACAGCAAACGTCGGTTCAGAGAATGTTATTGCAACCGAGGTAGAACTGTGCGTAAAACGTTATCGCCCTAAATTTAACGGAGAATTTAAAGGTTGCGTAAATTTGTATACCGCATATCGATTCATCATTCATTTGTAATTTTCATTTGAATCATGCGTACACGCGACGGTGGTACGTGCCACTGGGAAGTGAACGAAACATAAATAATTGCTATATACGTTTCTTTTTTAATTCCGAGTTGAAAATGTTCCAAACTAATTCAAATAGATTATCAAAGCAAACGGAATGTTTTGTCACGCCCACGAAATATGTGACTGAACGAGTGTAGGACTATCAAGATTCAACCGTAAATTAATTAAGCAACGAGTGATGAAAGTGTTGAAGTTATTTTCCTCGTGTAGACGAGTCTTGAAAGACGTAGACGTTAATCGAATTGCTACGAATCTTATTGAATTTACGTAGTTACAAATGTCACTAATTCATAAGGTTCCCGACAATTATATGACGACGGTTCTTGTTTAAATGTGAACCTCAATGAACAATCATGTGTACGATTTCGCGTGTAAAGTACGAATATGTGATGATGACAAATTAAAAAGAAAAATATACATCTTATTTCGAGATGGGAAATAACCACAGGAATTTCATTTCGATACTCTTTTTATTCCGAGTACAGAGTATTTTTTTTATAGGTTAACGGATTTTGTATTCTTTTGTTTCGTTATGACGCGCCGACGCTTCTTGTTCTTTTATATTTTAATACTCCATGTTGTCATCGTCGACATCTTTGTTCCATATTTTCGTAACAAGATAGGGCTCGTAAGTCCACTTCGGGAATATTCTTTTATAAAGATTCAGTAGTACTGTATCTTGGGATTTCATTTGACCGTCGAAAACACACTTCATATGCCCGTGTGTACCTGTTTAGAGTTCGTTTAATGTTAATGTTTATGCGCATTGTAATCGATCGGTAAAAAAAAGTCGGACTAACCAAGAGGCTCCTTAATATGGCCGCGTCGTCCGTATTTAGTGCGCAATTGGACGGGCTTGAACCATATTATGTCATCACGATTGAAGAACATGAAACGTACAACGGCCGAACGTTTATGAACCTTAAATGGGTGTCCGCTGAGAACGGCACGTTTTATTATTAATCTGTCCGGATTCACGGACAATATGCTTCCAGTGGCCACCAGTTCCTGTTCATTAAAAATCGTTAACGACGTCAAATTACGAAATTTCAAAGAAACAATGAAAAATAAAAGTTTTGCAATTACCAATTCACCACTTTTGTGTTCCATGTAACACATTACTGGACAAGGTGGAAATGTAACAGGCGCGTATAAACTAGCGACAACTGTGGAATTCGGTTGGAAATATCTCTCGTATTTGTGTTTCGAACCGTTCGTGTGTTGGCTGAACACGGGACACGCCGTGAACCTTCGGAAACCGCATTGAAAAAGGAGCTTCTGTTTTGATTTTATCGGTTCGTCACTGTTTGACGTACGTTTCAGTACAATGTTTATAAAAGACATTTTTTGCTCGTATGGTAAAAGTCCAAACACGGTTAGCGGCCAACTATCCATTTTTCGATAGGCGTCGAACAGTACTTGACTGACATTTTTTATGCAGAGTGTGACGTAACACTCAGGCTGTGCAGCTTTCGGTGATTCGTGCATAGCTTCACTCTCACGATATACTCGTCGACGTGTGCGATCGAAGTTTTCAAACTGAAAAATTCTTCCGTACTCTGACGGTAAACTTTCTTTTGGATCCCAGGGACTCGTTCGGAAAGACTCGAGCCCACGATACTTTTGGAAGCGCACTTTTGCCATCGTTTCGACCGGTGTATCAACCTCGTCGGGAAATTGAGCATCCAACTTGCCCACTTGACGACATTTTTTAAAAAATCGTTAATTATACAAGCCGATAATTACGTACGAAACGACGATTAAAAGTTTCTTCGCTCACTTTTTATATTTTCCATGGCTCGTTGTTCTTCGGATAAATCAATTTGCTGATCGTATCTTTGTTCATCGGCCATTGCTTCCGAAACCGTAACAGTCTCGTAATCCTCGTTATCGTTATCCTCGTTTTCCTCGTTACTGTCCGCTTCGGATTCAGCATCGGCCATTGGCACAAGATTGTCGTCTTCCTCTGAGTCGTAGTGATCATCAACTGTTTCTGTAACAATTGAGATGTGTGTTATTAATCAGGTTTCTTGTGTATTATTATTATTACAAATATTGTAAAAATGGTCGAAGTTGGGAACTTGCTGGCATCCTCGTCGGGGATCCAAGCTGCCTGATATATCGAAGTTCCTTTTGGTACGAGTTTGACAATTTTCCGTTCTCGTTGAGCCTCTGCTTGAGCAATTTCTTCGTTCGTTGGCCATGTCTGTTCGGCGTCCATCGGATCCGGTATATTTTCACTTTCCAGACTCTCCTGATGGCTCGGATCAGCGATCGCGATTGTTTGATAATTTTCGTTGTCCATAAGGTCCTGAGAAGAATTTTTGGAAAGTCCTTGATCCAATGAATATGGATCCATCGGTGCACGGATCTCGGACAATTGATATTCACCAAAACCAGGTATATGGACGAGGCTGTTCACCGATAATGGTTTACCCCGTAAAAATCCAGTTACTTCGAGAGATCCAAAATCGTTCTCCCCCTAAAAAGAATTTAAATCGGTGTGGCCGCTAGAGTGGTGTTATTCCATAAAATATGTTTGCGTATAGAGCTCTCAACTTACACTGACATATTTTATATTTTCGGCTAACAAATGAGATCTCTTGTTCCTGTAAGTTACATTTTTTTGCTTCTGAGAGCCTGCACGGCGCAGCAAATTGAACGCATCGGTAGAATTATTCAGAGGCATTATCTTTTCATCGGGTAGCCATTTAGAGATTTCATCCTGAGCATGATGCTTGGCTTCCTGGCGTTTCTGTTAATGTTTCGTACAGAAGTCGCAAATTTTACCAAACGTTGTGTAATGTATGTATGAACTGTTCTATTACACACATTCTACTATAAATCAATGCAAATTTGAACAAAATAATTTATTCGTTTCTGTCGGAGATAGATAATCGGTAGAGATAAAACCTTGATGCGAATGTGTTCCAAATTTGTAATAGCCGTGATAGTAGTTGGCAATCCTTGAGCAAGGCAATGGCTAATTATTTCACTGCCCGTGTCATCGATGCTACGACTTCTCGGCTCCAAATTCGGTCCTTCCGTGGCAGAAGCCACGAAAAGTACCGCCGTTGACACTTTTACAGCATCCAAAATTGCCATAGTATTTCCCACAGGTGGTGCCAAAAATGAGAATCTTTGCTTCAATTTTGGCACGCTATTAAAAGAATTTCAAATGTGATTGTCATATTACCATCTTCGTGTTACTCTTCACTGTTCGATCGTATTATAAAAAATATACCATATATGAGTTGCACCGCAAGGACTAACGCTCAGAATAGCGGTTTCATCTGCGCTCGTTATTATGGAAACGACTGATGAAGTATCGACATCTTCTGCCAGAGGAATTACCGTGATAAGTACAGGGGCATGAAGGACGCTGCCAAATTTACGTTTCGATGCGAGCACTTCCTCTCGCTTTTGCTTTCTAAGCTGCATTAACTGATGACGTCTAGCATTTTTGCCAAGTTCTTTGACCGCTCGTTTCGTCAATGATTTTTTGTTCACTTTCCCTAGGATTAAATTGTTTCTTAAATATACAAATAATATGTGGAGTATTCCTTTATTACATTCGTAATCATGACGCTCTGGTCTACAAGCCAATTGTCATTTTTCTCGAAATTCTTATTATAAATATAAGGGCACAGGCAAAATATACTGAAAATAATATTGTCGAGATCGAGGACGCGACGAACTCGATCCATCATTCAGAATATATGTAATTAAAATGGTACCTTTGACAGCGCTGTTGATTGAACCTTTACTGCGATGACGGCCGGTTTTATGAGTCTTGTTGCTTTGTTTGAGTTGACCCGAACGATGAGTCTCTTGTTCCGCAGTTCCCATTTTCAAAAATTATCTTGCAGAGAAATATATTTCGAGACATCGACTAACCCTATATTTTCGGGTATTTTTTTAACACCACGTGTCGCGATACTCCGAGAAGCTCCTTGCGCGATTGAAACCAATTGGCTTACACTTAGCCAATGAACATACAGGCTTTCTGCTGGAAAGTGACGCATGTGCACTCAACGGAATGTAACCATTTGACTACTCTTTCTCCTTTGCATTGAGCTACACGAACGTAAAATCACAAAGTTTATTTTCAAAATATTTTTGTTCCTTATTCTGGCACGTGGATAAGGAAAATTTGTCAAGAAGAAATATGAATTTGGAATATTCGTGACAATTCGATTCTCTGTTGCAAAAGTGAACCTTCGATTCATGGATTTGCAAGGTTAATCCAGGAAAAACGCTTACCGTGTTAAAGGGGGTATACGACCAGCAGGTTTTTGCGACAATTACTCATTGCCAATACTATTCCAAGTATTTCAAGCAAAATTTCGTCACTAATTCGTGAATGTGCAATTAAAGAATCCTTGCATTGAAATCTTCCTGCTTGTGGTAAAATTCGACTGTTTCAGTGGGTATTGAAACTCTGAGGAAAATCGGAGCGTAAGCGAAGGTGAAGGGGGGCAAAAGTGCACGGTCGTCAGAGTGGGAAGAAGTGAAAGAGTGAGGGAGGGCGAGGGCAAAACAGAGAGAGAGAGAGAGAGAAAGAGTAAGACAACTTACGCGACGTCAGTGCAGGGTGTATTGATAGGCCTGTTTGGCTAAGATGTCAGATATGACAATCGATGAGCGGTAAATAAATATGGTGTTCCGTAATTTTTAACATCTTTCTGCCGTCCCGTCAGATTTCATTGGCATTGTGATGGGAATTCATCATTTTCAGAGTCACAGACGAGATAGAAGCTCTCAGAGCTATATTGCTGGATGATGAACTGAGTATACGTGAAAATGCAGTGGGTGAACCAGAAAGCATAGAAATTCTGGTTTTTCCATCGACCGGAGAGGATCCTCAATCCCAATACGTTTGCATGAGACTCGTAGTGCATTTACGTACGGGATATCCGGATGTATCTCCGACCATCAGTCTGAAGAATCCTAGAGGCTTACACGAGGATACGTTGCGCCTTATTCAAACCGAACTAGAAGAAAAATGTCGCGACTTTGTTGGTCAGCCGGTAATGTTTGAACTCATTGAGGTAAGAAAATGATTAAAAATAGTTAGCTATTATTTTATTTTTATTTATTGTTCCTCGCTGTACACCCTTCTGGGTTTTTACGGCCCCTCACTCTTATTATTATTTCTGTTCCTTCATGCTTTTCCTCTGTTTCCTCCAGTTCCCCTCTAATCCTTCTTCCTCTTTCCGCCTGTCTTCCCCAAAAATAGTTAACTATGTAGAATAGTCAAAGATATAAGAAAACATCTTTTATAAGACACGTAACGCGTCTAAATCACAGAATGGACCGAGCCAAGCTCAAAATACGATTTATGTTAACATTGTGGAAAATCTGATAGATGTGTATCCCAAGGGTAAGTAAGTATAGTAATCATTGACTTACAGATAGATTCTCTATATCTTGCTCATTTCCTAAAGCGTTTACTCATAAATTATTCTGTACATTATTAAAAGAATTTATAATGGCCAATATAATCATAATTCAATTATCTTTATTATTACGATTCCCAAGGGAAGTTTACTCTAGGTATAGGACTGAAGGCACGGGCCGGTGACAGAGTTACCGTGATTTTGAATATTAACTAAAACGTTTGAGCCAGACTAAAATAAAAGTAAACGTCTTTGGTACTATAAACCCTAGAATCGTGGTTACGTGGTTAGGGAATATCGCTGATCTTGTTTTAAGTCTAAGCGTCGCACCGATCGAACTGTGTATTTTGGAGCGATAGATGAATTGGAGATGCTCAATGTTTTTGGAACGAAGTCTTCTTTGATGAATACTCCTAAGTAATATTGAATAAATAAAATGCTTACATTGTTTATTAAAAACATTTAATACAAGCTTAAAAAATGAAATCTATATACATTAATAATGTTTTTACAAAAGTACTTCTTTGACTTCCAGTTAGTCAGAGAGCATCTGACGAGGAGTAATTTGCCAACCGGTCAATGCGCTATTTGTCTGTACGGGTTCCGTGAAGGCGACGAGTTCACGAAGACCGAATGCTACCATTACTTCCACTCTCATTGTCTCGCCGCTCATGTGGCTGCTGCCGAGCGTTATTACAGGGAAGAAAAGGACAAATTACCACAATGGCAACAGGATACGACGAAGCAATTTCAAGCTCTATGCCCTGTATGTAGAGAGCCAATAAATTGTGACGTCGAAACGTTATGGTCGGCACCACCTCCTATCGACGCAGAAGCAGCCTCAGATTTCTCAGTTACCGCAGAGTTAAAGGAACTTCAGCGACGCATGTCGAATTTATTTTCACGCCAGCAAGAGCGTGGTGGAATCATCGATCCGGAGGCAGAAGGAATAAAAATGTTATTGAGAACGGAAGATGAATCAACAGCTACGGCTGAACAGCAACCGAATCCACCTGGTCCTAGTCTCAATGCTGCATCGCAAAATACAGTTAATAACGCTGCAAGATATTCGCAGAGCTCGTATAGTCAGCATCACCAACCGTTTCAGCCGCACCCAATCGATCCCAAGGATTCGACGGATCATCATCAGCATCAACAGCGCGATCGAGATCAATGCCAGCCGGAAAGCGAACATTCACAGAACCACAATCAAAACGAATCTTACCGCAACAGGAATCATGGCCACAATAATTATCGCGGACGTAAGAATCGGGGTCGGGGTGGACGAGGTAACAATCGACGACACTTGGAGAGGATACAGCAAAACGAGTCAGCCCCCAGATGACAATGGGCCCGTGATAGTCCAATAACTGCTCGGTATTACGAACCGTCAGATATACATTACGATAAGCCGTTACGATGCATAAGTGTTGTCGTTAAATCAATAATTGAGTCAATGTGACATTACTAGTACTGTTCTTAAACATTTCATCACTGTCAGATCTTTAACCTACAAGTATCGATGTACAGCAACATTTTATTGTTGTAACGGTGTATAAGATGGGAGGGATTGCGAAAAATATTCTTACGCGTTATTGCGAGGCAAGATATTCAACGGAAGAAAAAACAAACAGACGAAAACATAGTTTTTGCGAAGTTTGAGTGGAACGGTACGTTTTTCCAGCGACCCGTTGTGTAAAAAAAAATTGATTAGATTTTATTGTATGAATTAATGGAGTAATGATATCGAAGGAATAATTATATATTAAAATACCCCTAAATTGGTGAGTATAGAAAGCAGTTAGACATATATGTCTGTCAACTAAGTATTCGGAAGGTGGATTAAAAAATCTCTTTATCAATATCATCAAATAGTCGTCGTGGCCTATCCTAAGCAATTGCAACGTCCCATTACAATATTCTGAATATCATTTCAGCAAAATACTCTTCGCGTTATTGCGTTAGTATCAATTTTACGTGCCACTATTGCTATTGAATCATGTTAATAAGGGCGTAACGTCATTACAATCGATTTTATATTTTGATGATGCATTTCGTCAATAGTACGTATATTTCGTCGTTTTTTTTTTGTTTTTTTTTTGTTCCCGATGCTTCCGCTATGTAATCTCGATGGTTTATCCGTAAATAGGGATAAACAACGTTGTAAGCTATAAAACCGTACATTTTTATAATGTGCACTAACTTACGTAATAATAGCCAATCAAAAAGTATCGAAGAAGTGGCGTAGATATCGGCGCGAGACGAATCACGTATAACACTAAAAAGAAAAAAACGTTGATTTACAAAAATATTATATGAAAAATAAAAATGACAAAACACATATATATAATATATTAATTTGTCATTTTCGAATTTCGAAACAGGTACGAAGCGAATTTATACGTACCGTTCAATATCAAATACACACAGAGATTGACAAAATTAAAAGGCAAACTTGCACCAAACAAGCTATCATTCTTAAATGTACACACCTAATTAATAATTCTTGAAAGCTCATGGCTCAAATATGTTTTTCTTACTAAGGTTTTAAATTGTAGAAACTTAAATATTTCGAACTTTTTTTTCCTACCTTATCTTTTAGAAACACCCGATAAATCGTAAAAACTAAATAAATAGACGATATTATCTTTTAAGAATTCAATAACGATACTTTTCAGGAATAAACAATTGATACTTTGCCCGATCGTCTTTTACCTTGATTTCTATCGAGAGCCTTCTTGCCATGCCTGATATTTTCATTTTCGAAAACGTCGATTTTATTAATATTTTGATCGAGCGCTGATTGTCAGTGAGATTGAAATCCGACTGTATGTGGAATGCATTGAGTGTATCTCAAAGAATATTATTATTTAGTATTTTTGTCAACGCGATTAATTTTATATAATTGATTGTATCGTAGAAACATAAAATGTTCAATCAATTTCGAAGTAATGAACAATTAAGATAATTGTTAAGAATTTTAGTACACTTATGAACCGTTATCCAATTTTCATCAATTTTTTCGCTCTAGACCTAGCGAAAGTATTCCCGATTATCAACATTCTCATCCCTGTTCGAACTTTTCACTGTAACTAGCGACATTTTCGAAGTTTTTTCAAAATTTTTTCAACTTTCCAAATTGTGTTTTCCAGTTGAATAATTCAAATTGACTTTCGGCCAATCGAATCGGATGACTCTGTTTTGTAACTTCATAATTGTAACGTCACATATATCAAACGATTTTTTTTTTGTTTTGTGAATATACAATTTGAAATATTTTTTTAAATTATTGCAATCATGATTGCTTTCTCACTGGTACGCGCTGTTAGCGTTTTTACCTGTTTCCTTCCTTCTCTCACTATTCAAATTTCCTCACATTTCTTCTCTGTTCAATAGCTCACGATAACCTAACCCCCATTGGGTCCACAGTCGACTTACGCTACACTATACCGCATTTGCCAAAGTCAGCGATCACCGATCCAAGTATGAGTCTCGCCCGACGCTGCTTACCTTTAAACTTCTCATTCTAGTTTACTCTTGTATATTTAATCTTTCTATTTTATAGTGTCGATTCAGTCAATTATTTCACCATGGGCCAGAACAAAGAAGCATTAACGTTTCGTTTTTTTGTTTCCCCAAGAATTTTCGAGGCACAAGTAGCTTGCAAATATTGTAACAATAGCGTTGATATTAACGTGAACTTTGTAATCGTTGTTTTAGTTCGTTGTTTTAGTTCTATAATTTGGTTGCGTCGATTGGTAAGTGCACGGTCGTGTGAAAATATAAATAAATGAGAAGAAATACGGATTGACGTTACAAATACTCCCATTTTGTATACCGTGCCATAAATGTTGCCAAATAAACAAATTGCAAACCCATATCTCCGTATGCATACTTATATTTATATTTTCAAACATTTTCATTCCCATTTTATTTATTACGGTTCGGCGATTCCTCTCACTCTAGTCAACGAAGTCAGATGTGCATAGAAGGACAGTTCTTAAGGATTATATGTGCCGATTCTGCTGGGGGCACATATAGTTCTCGAGTAGTGGCGCTGACGGCGGTTTTCATTCTCGCTCTCGCTTTCTCTCGTGGGCATGAACGTTGGGAGAATGATGGCGTCCTGCTTGCTCCTGTAGATGTTATGCTTCGGGCATAGTTGTGCCCAGCTTTCTCTTATAGGTATTATAATATACAGGGTGTCTCACGATGGAATGTCATCCATGAAATGGGGGTTTGGGGGTGAAGTTCTGAGTTGACTGATACCAGCATGTATAGTTCCCCGATCAACCACTGAATTATTATTAATATTTCAATAAATCCACCATTTGATTAGCCTTGAACTCGGAATTTCTAGGGAAAAATGTCAAAAAAATATTCTAGAAACGTTTTTTTGCATTTTTCCAGTCTAATTTTGCCCTTTCGGGAAAAACTCGGGCATATTCGTAATCAGCGGAAAATTTCCGATCAAATAGACCCTTTGAGAGTTGAAAAACGGAAAAAAAATTTTTTCGACTTCCCCCGGCCATTTTCCCAGAATCTCAAAAATCACGAGTTTTCAAAAGGTCGTAGAGTGAGCTCCTTACGTGCTATGGAGGTTTAATTGGGGTGTTTGGAAAAGGTTTTTGCCTGACTTAGATAATGGCGTTGGATTCGTCACGATATCTCTTATAGTTTTCCCGGAAAGTCCACTCGAAAAATGGCAAAAAAAGAGGCAAAGGGGTATGTATGGAAAAATTTGCAAAAATCGATGGTCCA
>JAPYZI010000463.1:0-102448 GCA_030523105.1 Ophioninae sp. A BG-2022a
GGGGGGGACCCGGAAGGGGGGAAGAAGAGGAGAGAAAAAAAAAAAATAAAAAAAAAAAAAAAAGAAACGAACGAGAAAGAAAACATCTAAAAAAGAGAGAGAGAGAGAGGGGGGGGGTTCGAGTGCACCGTTACGAGAGTGAATGGTTCCGTCCTTGTTCGTCGTTTTGGCGATTTCCGTATGGACGGCAGAAGGTAACGTCGGAAAGTGGGGGAGGAAGTAACGCTAAAGTACGAGGCTCTGGAAAGATGGACGAAAGGGCGAAACAAGGAGGATACAGCGGAGGACGCAGATATGGCAATAAACAATTACTTAAGGCACTGTTAGGTACACTGTCGAGTCGGCACACCCACGCATTAGTCAGAGTAGCCACGACAGCGAGCCGCACCCATATCGTCATGAAGAGCACCTTCTGCCTCACCTTTCCTTTCCTCTATCCCTTGCCCGATCCCGTCCCTTCCCTCTTCACCGTCCAACCCTCACATTTACATACCCAGGCGGTTCCACGCCACAAGCTTTTACAATGTATACATACCGTGCTAGATAAGAGATAAGACTGCGAAAAAAAGACAACATCACGGATGGTAATTGAAACTTCTAGCGTGTGAGCTTCCTCGCAATTCTATTTTTTTTTCTTTTTTTTCTAGCGTTTCTTTTTTCAGCGTTCGTCAGTTTTCGTGAGTTCGTAATTTTTTCGGTGGAACGTACGAGCCGAGAGCCATAAAAAAATATGAGTCGGAATATTGAGGGTTTTTTTTGTTTGTTTTTAGAGATTTTCGTCATTTCTTTTATCACGGAGAGCCTACTTTATTGGGTTTCGTACTTAAATAGAGCTAACTTGCTGTTAAGCCGAACTAAGTCCTTTCGTCCGTTACAAAGGTAGATCGACCTAGTTGTGACGTAAATCATGGTGAACAATAAGAATTAATCAAATCTCGGTACTTTTGGTTAATATTAATTTAGTTAAATCGACGTCTGGTTTAATTTTTTTTTCACCGCTCGTTTGATCAATCTAGCCAGAGTTAAATACAGGAGATTCGGAAAGTAAGAACGAACACAAATTAGCTCGTTTTCCATTTTTGAAAATGTGGAATAACAAATTTTTCGATAAACGTATCGGAAGTGTGAACAGAAGGGCACGCGGAAACTGTATGGAAAACGTTCACCAACGGCCCTGCAAAGACTGTCTTTCATTGGAGCTTCGATAAAAGTAAATCCCGAGTACATACGGAAAATCGAATCCACGCTTCATTAGACCTTTCGTAACGGAAAAAGTAAAGCTCCGTTGAAAGCATCCGCTGCTGCTTTTTCGTCCTTATCTTTTATCGTCTCCTCGAATCTCTTCTTTTTTTTTCTTCCTCGCACGAACGCAACAACAGAGCGGTGCCTTTCGTTACAGCTATGAGTGCATGGGATAAGGGAGAGAGGACTGTCTCCGGAGGATCCTACGAGATAGACGTCTCGGTACACGGAGGTACACTATTCACCGAACGAACAAAGACGGATCGTTAGAAGAATTCTTTTGCGTAGCTTGGCAAAAAAAAAAAGGGCAACCCGAACCATTACCCCCTCGGATCCCCTTGAGGCTTCAGCCGGGGGATCCCAGGAGTACCCGCGCGCCTCCGGTATTACAGGATTATAAACTCGTTTTATGTCTCCCGACGAGGAACAAAGACGGATTTTGAAACGGAAAGAAAACTTGAGAACGACGGAAGAGACGCGATATTATTGCGGTACACCATTTTTGCAGTTGCAAATCCTCGCTTTTTTTCAGCGAAGAAAGGAACCCGTGTTTCGGCGTTGATAAGAAGTAAAAAGAAGGGGGGAGGGGAGGGTTGCGTATGAAGTCGTCTATTTTTTTTTTTAGGAGAAGCTAGTAATTAAGTGGCAAATAGACAAGCCGGCGAGTTCAAAGTATCGCACGTGTCGAGAGACCTCATTGGCTCTTGTTTGGCTTGCGATGGGATTGCTTGAAGATGGAATTTTCGGGTTTTTTGGAGCCAAGTCGGTTAATGAATAATTGTTTGACAAAATTAACAAAATTGGTTGTTGGTGCTGTCACTAAAGAATTGGAGCAGGTTAAACGCAAAGTTTTCAGCGCTGACTCCATTCATCGGTGTATAATTTCTCAGTTGATTACGTTTGAGAATTTCGTAACCGGTTGATCAACAAGTAGCCTGGCAATGTTGCACCGCAGAATCAACTTGTCACAGCGATTCTTTCATTCCGTTTTTTTCTCTCATAGAACTTGCTTCAATCGGAACAACTCTAGTCAATAATGATCAACCATGATGATTTCCGAGAGTTTCATCGGTTCGTTCTATCAGCCATCTTTCGGGTGGCGTTCCACGATCAATCTTGCCCACACAGAAATCATCACTTTGGAAGTCTGCTTCTGGGTGTTTCATGATCTATTTCCTACAACTATGGTCAGCCGCCACTCGTTCTCCAGCTTGGTTTTGATCAGTTCTTGATTTATAAAATCATCTTGATTTTTTGTCCAGTGATTTATGAAAAAAGAAAAATAGTATGAAGTGTAAAAAGATTACGGAGTGTTCAAAAGATGGCAATTTAAATTCCTTCAGCCTATATTCTACATGATGATGAAGTTTGCATTATTGGATAAACGATAAATATTTTCTTTTTATATATAGAATTTTATGGCAGTTTTAAACATAAAAAATTATGCAAACATTTTTTTGGGTATTTGTCGTCTACTAATTTACTAAACAAATAAATCATTATTTTTGATAAAATAAATTGTTAAAATATAAATATTTGTTGTCAACATGGAGAATATTTTTGGTAATTAGAAATATACAAACATTATGCATACATTTTTTGAGTATTTTTCGTCTACTAATTTTCTAAACAAATAAATAATTGTTTTAAATAAACTAAATAATTTGTTAAAATATAAATAATTTTTGTCAACATCGAGAATATTTTCGGTAGTTTGAAACATACAAAAATTATGCACACATTTTGTGGTTTTTTTTATATATAGTGATTTACAATCTTACAATAATCTACATACAAAGTAAACTTAAAAAAAAAATAGGAATAAATATAGAGAAGCGAAAAAAAATTGCGCTGCTCTCCAACGGTGCAAAATTTAAACACCATCAAGCCATATCCTTTCGGAGTCCTAGTAATTGAGATACACCCTGTATATGTCGTGGAATTCGTGCAATTATTCGATGAAATTCACGTGCGCGGTCGCACGAGAAAATAGCTTTTTGCTCGTTGAGACGTGACCGCACCGGAAGTGGCCCGCACGAGACGACACGCGTTTCCGTCGACCAATATAAGACGGCAACGGGGGCGCGCGCGCGGGCAACAAAAGTCCATATCGAGGACCTTCTTAAGCAGATTATCGTACCTCAACGGCGTTGTTAGATACGCCGTGCGAGGAGACGTTTCGGAGTGCACGATAATAAGGTGGGCGAGGATCCAGTTACACGCTTCGTAAAACACACTGCCCGCTTTATATAAGCCGCTACCGAGGGGCCTCTCTCTCCGATAAAGCTTCGACTACTTTATTACACTGTAGTAATCATTTTCAGAATTAATGTATTTTTATCTCGTATTCACCTCGTTTCCGTACACCGAGTTAAAGAAACGTCCACTGGAATAATGAATTCGCACTCACGATTCGTAATTCCGCGAATACTTAAAATTATTATCTTCGCGGTTTTTAGTTGGGATCTTAACCTTTTTAATTTTTTCATTTGGCTTTTATGACTCATTTTATATTCAAATTTCTTTACGTTCAATTACAATTAGAATTAAATAAATGTCATATCTTTATTTGAACTCGAATAAAACAAAATATTTATTGAAATTTAATAAAAATTATTTGCTTGCAATTAAAATGAAATATATTGAAACTAGAAATAAGAATAAAACGTTTACGATAAAAATATTTCAATGAAAACGATAAATATTACGACTGTTATAATTTGTATTTTTATTTGTAACTTTCATGGTTATTTAATTCTCTTATTATAGTTTTTATTTGTATTTTTAATTCGATTGCATTTATCTCGATCGCGGTTATTAATTTTCAGTGTTTTGTGAAGAATAGTCGGTACGACAAATTTGTGACTCGTCAATTTTTCACGTATCAATTTTAAATAGTGTATTCTAAAAAATCCGATTCCTCGTAACGTGACCGATCGATTAAACAATAATACGTCTAAAGATGGAGACGCCGAAGAAAATCTCCTGCAGGATTATTTATCGATTTTGTTTTCTTCAACCGCGCTCAAATTTTTATTACGCACGATAAATATACCAAACGAGGGCAAAGCGAAAAGAAAAAAAGAAAGGTACTTCCGAGACGATATAGCCGTTTCGTGGGAGTGGTCAATACTCGTATTAGTTTCTAATTTCCTGGCAAGGAAAAACGTGGGGATGAGCAATGTAGAGCCCCATCGACGATTCCCACCTCGAGCATTTGGCCTGCACGTCACGGTCTTAAGGGAGCGGCCCGGAAACAAGCTTGGCCATTAGCCGTGCAATGTAACTCTAGCTTGTCCCCTTTTTCCTATTATTCGCCCGACTCTATCAACCGTATCCGCGCCCTCTTGCCACGCAGGCTGCTTCGATCGCGCAATTCGACGGAATCGTCAATACCGATATTCTTCTTCTTCGTTCGGTCTCTCACGGCGAACTTTTTGGGAACTTGAAGAAAATCTAATCAACACCGAACAATCACTTTTCCGTTGGGTATTACGTAGAATTCGAGATTCGTTTGGTCTTCGAACAAAATTCAAGTTACGTCGAAACAAAGTTTCTTCTTGACGGAAAATCCGTTTGTTTGGATTTCGAACAAAGAAACCAATTGTTTGGGTATCAAAAAAATCTGGAGTAACCCCGAGTCAATCACTATCGCCAATTTGTATCTCCGGAAACTTTCGTTTTTGCTCGAATAGCTTTTCAACCGAATTAAAATAGTTTGTTCCAAACCGAGTTCTATCGCCTTCGTTGATACACCAAAGCAGAAAAACGGTTCCAAGGAAACGAAAACCAACGTTTGATTCACCTTTCGTGCCTCGCGAAGTGTTCTTTCAGCCAGGCGGACTAGCGAGCCAAACCAATCCCGACCAAGTGTCCATTCTTGTTTTTATCACTCGCGAAGGTCATTCGACCTTGTTCGCGTCCCTGAGCCAAATCGCTAAATGTCTCCGGACGCTAACCCTCTTTTTGCATCCCACCGAGAATTCGCAACGAAAAAAAAAAAACAAAAAAAAACAAAAGAAAAACAAAAAAAACAATACTATTTTCCGGAGACGCCGCGCAATTGGTGGTAATGAGAAATAATAATGATGACGTAGTGCGGTAAAAGAGTGTAAGAGAGGAGAGAGAAAAAAAAGGGTAAGAAGGGAACGAAAAAGACAGGAATAAACGGAATACAGGATGGCAAGGTGCATAGCTAGTGCGAGAAATAAAGCTTGGAAAGCTCTTGGCAGTTAAGGGATGGAAGCTTTTCACAAGCCTCTACTCCGGAATGCTCTCGTCACACAATAGTAGTTTTCTGGCCCTATTTTCATTCTGTCTCCTTCTGGTCTATTCCTCTTATTTTTCTCGCCCTTCCTTCCTTCTCCTCCAACCCTCCTACGTACTCTTTCCCTCCGCAGCTCGCTTAATTCTCAAGTAGTCGAGAAAAGTATTTGCTCGGACCGTATATATAGCGAGTATATAGGTATATAAGCTGAGAAGGGGATTCGTCCGTGTCCGCCCAGTTCACCTCGGTCCAGCAATCTCATTCTACCACCTTGGCTTTCCACGCAGCAGCGACGGGAACGAGAGAGCATCTCTCGCTCGACCTCTCACCATCCCCGCGATACGTTGTCTTATTAAAATTTACTCTCGCCTTACTTCGCGCGCTTGTGCTCGCAGGAAAATTCGTTTGAACATATCAGCCGGCGTGGTGGCTGGAGGATAAAGAATTCATGACTTTTCATCCCTCGCACCCTCGACCACTTCAGTCCTCCTAGCTCAGAGTCAACGCCACAATTAAAATGGTAGTTCTGTTAATTGAGTTTTCTCGCTCTGGCTCTTCACGATTTCTTCAAATGGACGACGAACATTTAAGGATTATTGAATTTAAGGGAAGGGGATTTATCGATGATCGGGAGGTTGGTTGGGTAATGATTGTATTTGTGTGGGATTGAGTATTGATAAGTCACAAAAGTGATGTCTAATAGGACGTATTTTTTAATTTTTTCTTATTTTTGTACGATAATATTTTTTTATTTCCAAGAAAACATTTTTTTTCCTGGTTTCAGCTTTTGCTTTTTTTTTACTTGTGTTATCGTATAAACGTATATTGTTTAACAATAAATAAATGACGTAAATTTAATAAACCTTACCAAAAGAAGAATCAAATTCAAAGTATTCATGAAATATCGATTACAAATAAAAATATTTGCACTGGTGAAAATCACTCCTGATTCCGTTGAAAGATTGAAAAGAAAGCTCATTAAATAGCCTTCGAAAAATAAAAACATAGGAAATTGGAAAAAATTGTTAAAAAGTTATTCTTTCTTTACATGATATCAAAAATGACGAGTTTAAAGACATAGGTCGAATTACTGATAATCCTCTATATATAACGATTACGCGTATATTTATTGGGTGTGATTTTCATTAAAAACGATTGGACAACAAAATCAAAGAAAACGTGGAAATTCGTTCCAATAAAAATCAGTCGAACCCAACATTAAAAATGCCAGAAAACAAAAAGTGAATATAAAGCTACTACTACATTTTAGGGTTGATACCACGCTGGTTTTAAACCGAAAAATGAAATGACAAAATCATGGATGATAAGATAGCGAGCATTAAATCTGAAAATATGTAAAAAATTGAACTGCGATAAATGCGGTCATGAAGAGTGCCTCGACGAGTACATCGGGAATTGTATAAGGGATGAGGGAGGATTAAGAGGTCGAGTATAATCCCGCAGGAACGACGAGAGCAATCCGTCTCGAAAGCGAAGTGCGGGGGTGGGCTGGGAAGGGGAGGAAGACGAGGGGGTTACCAATACATCCCACCGACACACCGTTCGAAACCCCTTCGAGCGATTACCATAGAGATTGCTGTCCCCATGGATATACCGATGCTCCTCGCTATCGTGACGTAAATGATCACGAAATTGAACCGATTCGGGTACAAACTGGACAACGCGCTTTACCAGCCACGGAAATTGCTATTTTGTCGCTCTCCGATTTGAGGATTAAATGAAAAACAAGAAAACCTCCCTTCTACTCTTATTCCAGATGCAATATGTGCGAAGTGTACGAGATTCGTTCAAAAAATAAAGTTACTTTTTATTCTTCTGCAAAAAACATTTATTTATTTATCGATATCTATTTTGTCCAGTTCAAAGTACTCCTCCACGAATATAATACGTTTGGCTGAGGCGTGATGACGGTCTTGTTTTTCGGCAAAACAAACACGAACAAGCAATGACGTGTGACCAGGTGCATTATCGTTTTCGATAGTACAAAAATAGCCAAGCACACCGAAACACATCTAACCTTTACATATATCAAAAAAAAAAAAAAAAAAAAAAAACAAACAAACACTCTTTTGAACAAACCTCGTATATCGACTATCATTCTGTTGTTTTTGTTTATAATTATTTTCTATTAGAAAATTTCCGGCTAGAAAATTCGGTCGATATAAAAATTCGCCAAAAACGTCACCCATCCAAGTATCGGTTTGCTCGAGTTCACCAAACGTTCCTCTCGAAATTTTTGTTTTTTTTTTTTTTTTTTCTTATCGAATTTGTTCAAAGAGCGAACGTTCTATCGAATTTCTCAGGATGATCCACTTTTCTCGAAAGGTGTATGCTCTTCTTGCCTCCAACAAGGTCCACAAGTCTGAGGGACAAGAAAGTGAAGGCTGGACTCACCGGTCGAGTTTTGCCGACGGCCATACCCGCGCCTCTACGTAAGCGAGGAAATCACTCGGAAAATCCGTCGATGAATACGTAATGAAGTATCGTCGTTCCCTTACGACCCGACGCGTCTATCCAGGGATTCCCTTACTTCCTTGGCTCATCCGTCAAGTGCTTCCCTTCCTCTCTCACTCGCTCCCTCTCTCCGTTGTTTTCTCTCACTCACTTTCCCCCCTCCCTACACCGCTTTCCGTCGCCCTTACAGAGGCTGCTAGCCTTTGTTCCCTTCGGAAGTTCATCCCCCCTTTCTTGCATCCATCAGTCAATCCTTATCTTCCTCATCGCCTCCTGACGATGAGAATAAAAAATTAAACGAAAAAAAGTGCAGTAGGAAAATTTGTCTACCTTGCGGGCGGAATAGTAAATTTATCGAGATATCGAAATAAAAAAATGAACGAAAAATAAAAAAAAATCGGACTTGGTAATAAAAAAAGAGGATAAAAATGGAAGCTCTACTGCAATCGGATGTGACTGAGGTTGTTTTCTTTTGCCTCCCTCGTCACTTAAACCGTTGCAATTATTCTCGATTACTAAATGTTTATTACAGAATCGAAAATTTTGGAATATATATTTTATATAAAATTGATCGAAGGTCTCGAAAACGCTGAACTCGTCGATATCCACAGCTTGATGGTTTATTGCAAACCTCGTCATCGTTCCCTTCTCCTCTGTACCATTCGATCACCTCTTTACGAATGCACAGTGTTTGGTGTGCTAACAGGTACGCGTATGCGTAACTTCCGGTGGGATGCAACGGACTCGAACAAACACGAGCCGGAATGTTTTAATGAAAATTACGTCATCAAAATTGCATCATGAAAATGACCCTGAGGGTCATTCAAAAATAATCGATTAGGATATCGGTACATCACTGATGATCGGTTATTCATGAATGTGCACTTGCAGCTCGAAAATATTGCGATTCGAAGAGTGATTTTTTTAAATGACTACCTAGCTGATAACGTTTAATTATGTACTGGAGTATCTAAAAAGAGACATGGAAAAAGAAAATCTAGATGACTCTTTAACACCGTCTGTTCGATAAGAGCGTGCACGATTGTTTGTTCGATAAGACCGTGCACGGAGAAACTCGAAAACTATTTGATAAAAAGCATTTTTAAAAAATGCATAAATACTACATTATATAAACCGAGATGATCCATCATTACTAAGTGGCCAAGTCGCTTCTGCAATTAATAATTGCTAAGTATCACGATTACTTGTATTATCCCAGTGGTGTGGCTAGACCAGGTATGATTGATTGAGAAACTTCAAAAAGAAACTTCGTCCGAAACAATAAAGAGGTCCCAATCCCGATCCAAACTTACTTTCGCCTTAGTGTGTCTTTTTTTCGACTTATTTTTCGGACGATTGACCCTTTCTGTGCAAAGCATTTTAATGAGCGGATCCCGCTATTGACTCGTGTTCGAACCTACCTCTTACCCATTTCCAGAAAAAGATATAACTGTATACGCTTTTGTCACACAGATTGCGAGTTCATTCGACCTGGGCAAATGAAAAAAAAAAAATTGGCCGTTGAAGATCAGCGACTAAAATTCCGAAAAAAAATACTCATACTAGTCCAAAGAACTTCGA
This sequence comes from Ophioninae sp. A BG-2022a, assembly GCA_030523105.1. Classification (NCBI taxonomy): domain Eukaryota; kingdom Metazoa; phylum Arthropoda; class Insecta; order Hymenoptera; family Ichneumonidae; species Ophioninae sp. A BG-2022a. The sequence goes on from JAPYZI010000463.1 coordinate 9,566, forward strand.
AATACTCCTACGAACTTTCAAAGGCTTTTTTTTTTTACAAACCCAAAAGGAAAAAAAAAATAATTGGAGCGCATAGAAGTTTGAAAAAATCATATGAATGCTTTATTATTTAAAAAATAAAAAAAGTTCATAGTATTTACATTTTCCTTGCGTTACTTTTATGCTACTTTTATTGTCATTCAATATATCGTGAAAAAACTGGATTTGCAAACCTTAGTCGTCAAAGCTGTTAAAAATCTATAACGGAAAAGTTATAAATTCAATTATTGTTTTTTTTTAAGCAGACATTTCCTGAATATCAGATTATATTTCGAGAATTATCAACGATCGTAATCTGATCGGTGATCGACAATCAAATCGCCGTTAAAAGGAAATATCCAACGAGATTTCCATTGACGATCTTAAAGCTGGTAAAGTAACGAGGAAACAAAACGAAATTTCGCACCCGTTTGAACTACAATATCGGTACGTTTTACAACCGTGTATTCTACAACCGTGTATTCGCAGGTTTTATATGATTCGTTGTTGGGAGCGGAGGGGGGGGGGGGGGGGGGGGGGGTTCATTTTTATGAGCCGGGAAACCAAGATCGTAAAAAATCCAGCAGGTAATGAACGTTAAAGTCGTATCGACTCTGTTGGCAGACTCCTCCCTGCTATGCTCGCTCGTGACGAAACCGGCGGTGAAAATTTTGCAGGATTAAAACTTCCTTCGGCTACAAGTACTTTAATCCGTTACTTAATTTCATATTCTTCAATCTTGAGACTTGCGCCGTACTTCGGACTTGGATTATACACAATACGAGTATAATTCAAAGTTCTTAAACGACACACACACACACACCCATTCTAATATAGTTTACATTAAAGCTGATCCGGGGGTATTTAGAGCAGCCATTAATTTTTTGTGTTTCAACGAATCGTCAAATAGACACGCCTCGAAAACGCAAATATCTAAAGAATTTAATATTTCTGTTATTTAAATGTAACAACGATTTATTTCAATTTTCTATTCGCATTATTATACAAAAACTTAACATACAAATTTATCGTAGATCGCTAAATCAAAAAGCTAAAATAATATTTGAAATAATTTTTAATAATTTTAATAGATTTTTTAATCTATTAAAATTAAAATATCTTTATATTTATAAATATTTTAATTTTCAATATTCCGAATCTGTTTCTTTTTAATCTTTATTTTAATATATATTTCAATAACTTTATTTTAATAATAATTTTGATAGATTTATTAAGATCACTGAATAAAAATATTATTCGTTACGTACCAAAGATTAGAAACTCCACGTTACAATATAAAACGTAAAATTTGATATTCGATGTTTCTGCAGCTTCGAAGATGATACCTGACATTAACGATCGGAATGAAACTAAAGAGGGGCCCTTGCAATAGCGTCTCAAAAATCGTCTTCAATATTTTTAATATCTTTTTAATTCAATTCAATATTTCCTACTAAAAATTCTTTCTGTAGCTATTAATTTTGAGTACCGCTCATGACGTTTAATCAAAACGATTTACCGAGAGTTAAACCGCTCCTCGAAGTCAATGTTTTTTTCTAGTTTCCATAAAAAATTAGAAACAAAAATATTTGTTCCATAAAAAGTGGCAGTGTATATTTACAGAATAGAAAATTCGTTTGGAAAACAATTGATGCTTCATCAGCACGAGTGTACGACTAGAAAACATTATCTAGATATAAACGGTTCAAAATATCCTCCCTCACCCCCTCCCTCTCTCCCCCTTTTTCCCTCCCTGTCGCAATAGATATATATATATATCTATATGAATCTGTTTCTATTGATCGAAGTCGAGAGGAGGATAGAGTTACAGACGACTGTGCTGTTACTGTTCGCGATGGCGTTGACCCCCTGCCTTCGCGCAACCTTCCGTGTATCGATAGCCTCGCAAGGGCCCTTCTTCCTCGCAATCATCCCTCTTCGTTTCCATTAGGAGATCGAATCATTCATGACAATTAGAATTATTAATGGAGAGATGACCATAGTTTTCTCCTGATGGATTTCCAAAATAGGAAGTCCATGAAGAAAAACAACTATTTGTATTTTCGTACACTTGTATTTTTATTGCTAATGAAATAAAACCAAAAATAATAACGAACGTTCAGTGTTATCGTGGATTAAAAAAAAAATATTTTGAAACACCAGGGTTGCTATATCTCCTGTACTATTCGATATAAGATACCACAGGAGTTGAGGCTACATGACTATATTGTTTTAATCAATATAGGATGGCCATTGAAATTAAGGTGAAATGGCCACTTGGGGAACCGTAAAGTAAGTAAGGAGTGAGTGTTTGATGCTTTGAAAATAGTTATCATTTTCGTTCAACCTACAGTCTAGAGATTGTGGCGCCAATCCCATCCTGTTCGTCATTTCTAGAACGGGACCTTAAAACTGACTAAATTGGAAAAGTTTTAGAAGCATAAAGCGGTCACTCTTTTATGCCCAAGGGGATTTATTTCTGTAGGAATGGTTCGTTTAGAGGGTATGGTATAAATCTAGGCTTTTAGATTATCTTTTAGAAGTCATGTTATAAATCTAGCCTTTTGGATAACCTTTCAGAGGTCCTGTTATAAATCTAGCCTTTTGGATATCCTTTCAGAGTTCATGTTATAAGCCTAGCCTTTTAGATAACCTTTAGATAACCTTTTCGATAACCTTTTAGAGGTCATTTTATAAATCTACCCTTTTGGATAACCTTTTAGAGGTCATGTTATAAACCTAGCCTATTGGATAACCTTTAAGAGGTGATGTTACAAGCCTAACCTTTTAGATAACCTTTCAGAGGTTATGTTGTAAACAAGTAAACGTTCTAAGTAGTATAGCTCAAAATACATAAAAACAAAAGATGTCACAAACAAAGCTACATTTCAACAGTTCAATCACTAATCAAGCGTTATTTTTAATTACATACTCTTATATAATTGTTTGAAAAATACCAATCAAAATTACTCTATTCCTGATTTTTTTTGTTCAAATAATATTCAAATGAAGAATGCCGTTGGGCATTAGATCTCGTAATAGCCGTTGGGAACAAGAGTGAAGATTTCCTTGCGACTAACTCGATCGAATAGGGCCAAAGGGTTCGGTGAATTTGGATCGAAACTCTCGCTGGAATCGTTCCTGCTGATTGAGAGACGCACGTTCGCAGTGGGACATAAAGGGCTGAATGATATCGTGTGGGGCTGCTCGGAGTGGGGGAAGCCGAGGGACGATACTATTCGAATTTCATTTCCGTTCAATTACAATTTGTCCAGTCGCGCACCGGCGGCTCATATATTGGCTATCAGCACTAATTGCCATCGAACGAATAAAATAAAACGCTATTTCTCGTGTATATTTATGATCCGGGATGACAATTAAAATAGTTTCGACGCAGTTTTTTTTAAGAATATGATCTGGAGATTCTGTGGTGAACAAAAATAACATTTGCAAAAAATGGAAGTTTGAGAAAAAAATCAAAATTCCATTGCAAGTAAAACCGAAGCGACATTTTTTATCCTGGCATCGAAAAAATTCGCTTTATTTAAAAGATTTTTTTAAAGAAAATAAGTGTTACGTGATTCAATTTAACAAATGGTTTCGCAATTTGTTTTTATTGAAATTTAATTATTTTCAGTTCCAACTGACAATGGATTATGAATTTTATACGGAAAGTTCGATTTTTTTCTGGCAAATTCAAATCACAAATGGTCCTTAATATCATTACAAAAACCAGTTTTGCAATTTTTATTCACATTCGAAATTGAATTATTTTTATTCTGCTGAGCCGGAAATGAAACGTTTCTTAATTTTTGTTTAGTCTAATGCTCTATTTTAACTTCTGAATACAAAACACAAATGGGATTCAAGTTCGTTTTAAGACAAAACAAAATAAATTTCAAATAAGGAACTTTTTTATTTTCATTTTGCCAAACATAATCTTTCTTTACATAATGTTCAACTTTGTTACCGAATAGCATATTCAAAGTTTTTGATGGGGTAAAGCTCGTTTTTTTGTATTTCTGAAATCGACGTGTCAAAGCGTGCATCAGTAAAAAAAAAACTTGGCCAATCGATGAATATGGAGCGAAAAAATTTGTAAAGATGCGAGGTATATTAGTCGATGAACTTTAGCGGGTAAAGTTCGACCGCGTTTTCTCATGATACGTCTCAGTATATGGATAAAGAGCGGAGGCGTGGGTTTTTTTAATTGGACGATTCGATCGGGCGATACAGACGACTACGATAAATTGACCAACAAGCAGCTGCGAGTTTTTGCCCCAATAGTTGCTTTATTATCCTTTTATCTCGCCCCCGCAATTATCTTAGCTTGTTAATTGCTGTACATTTAATTAGTCATTTTGGATATCGTCCGTTTAGATGGAACCAATCGTGCACTCACTTTTAGCGATTTTTCTAGCAGGAAAAAAAATTGCGTTTTTTTCGATATTTCTGACATAAAAAAAAAAATCGAATAAAGTAAATATCACAATTCATTGAAACTTGAGACGTTCATTTTTTGTTCAATCCTTCAACGTTTTTCGACAGATACTTTATTGCAAGTCCTGTAATTTTCGAGTTACAGAAGAATTTCGAAAAACCGAATCGAATTTTCGTACACGACATATTTCGAAAAACGAAAACGATTTTCGTCATAAAACGAAAGAAAAAAGAATAATATCGTGGGCGAACGAAGTACTTACAAACGAATTAAATAAAGATTTCAAAAAGTCTCTATAATTTTTTTTATATTATTTTCTCCCGACTCAAAATCAGCAGAATTTCAAAATCAATTTGGACGCAAATGTTTCGATCTCCTCTCACATAAAACTTCAAAATCCTGTTCCCCGAAAAAGCGTTTATTGAAAAAGAAAGCTCGAAAGAAGAAACAACCAATCGAATACAATTAAAAAATAAAAATAATAGCCACGTATGAACAAAGTGTACAAAATAAAAATTAAACAAAAATATATCGTAGCCTGTATATTTAGCTTTCAAAATTTATAAGCCCCGGCTGTTGTCTTTTGTTTCAAAACGGAAAATCTTCGTCCTTGATGAAAATTTCCAAAGCGTAAATATATTTTTATATAGTTCGGATGATGGATATTTCTCCCTTCCAATAATAACGACGGTGATAACACACGATGTGAAGCTGATCGGGAATGTATGTATCAACGCTTTATAATAACGGGTAGCTCGAAGCACCCGATATACCTTTGGTGGGTACTCGTGGTACTCCCGTCGTACCTAGACACTTCTATTTCAGGTTTCATGGTCGAGGAATTATTTTTATCCATCGCCTCTCCGGCCACGACCTCGATCCAATCCGGGACACATTTTTTATTTTCCCTTCTCCTTTCCCCCCTCGATTTTTCTCGCTCTCGTAACGAAGCTTTTTCTTGACTCTTTTCATCAATGAACCAAACCCCAATCGCCTCGTACACTTTCAAACAAATCGAACGAGGATACTTCGTTTAACGATAAAATTGGAATAACCAAGTACGGTCAACGATTATTGTTGAACAATACTCGATAAAAAAATTCTACCCTCGTACTTTTGCTAAACGAACTCATCCAATTGTTGGGTTTTCTGCGTGACAAGTAGTCTCGATGAAATTACTGACAAGAGCCATTCGAGAGTACTCCGAAAATATGAGCTGGGAATGCAGGAGCAAAAAAAGCACGCAATTCTCGACGGACCGCCTATATACGAGCGGTGCTCGCTTTTGGACGTAAATCCACAAGGGCACTTTGCAAACGCTCTTCATGAACTCGGAGAGATTTTTTTTTTTCAGTTTACCAAAGGGCTTGCCAAAGGGTTTGTGCAACAGCTCATTTTTCATTCGTGTTATCTACTTTGTAATCAAATTTCACTGAATTTCTTTGCAAACGTTACTGCAAAATAGAAAAACACGAATCGTTCGTGTCTTCTTAATAAATATTTTTAAACAATTTGAGTTTGATACAATATTGTGGTTGTTGTTTATAGAAAATTGATTTTTATCGAGTGGGAATAGAGTGGCGTCCCGCGATAATATTTTCGTTTATATAGATTCATTTTCAATAGAATTCCACTGAAGTTCTTCGCAAACGTGTCCGTAAAAGAAAAAAAAAAACGTAATTGCTATTTTCTCTATGAATATTCGCGACATTTCGAGGACGCCGATTATTTTTATCGCCGAATTATTTTCCGTTCGAGTGGACGCATTTTTTTTTTTTTTTTTGCGGTAAATCAATTTTCGTTTGGTAAAATATATTTCGCGGTGAAGTAATTTTTTTAACGAATAAAATATCCGTTAGTACAAAGCGGTATTATTTCGTGTGGAAGAATTCGTTGATAAAATCATTCTTTTTCCAATATACTCTGGCGCAAAGCATTTGTTTCCAAGAGTTAAAGTCATTTCCACCGTGACTCTTTTTTATTTCGATTAAATGTTCAAGCTGATGAAATAATTGTTTTTTCCATGCAGCGAAACGTCTCTCGTGGCGGAGCAATTTCCAAAACATTTTCCAATATTCCAATGTTCCAATTATTGTATTTCGGTCATCCTGTATTTCGAGATTTCGAGTGGCAGTGATCTATATATATTATACATTTAATTAATTATCAAGTGTTCCATTTATTTCGAATTTTATGCATAATGCATTTTTTTTTTTCAAAGTATCTCGGTGCATAAATCGATACATATCTCCTTGAATGAAGAAATGCTCGAATGCACGAATAAAAATATGCAAGACGTTCTCAAGTACATTCCATCGCTTTAGCCACCCCCCCCACAGACAATTATAATATCTCAAAACCCAAGCTGTCATAATCATCGTCATGTTGATTGCTAGAATCAACGAAGAGTCTCGATCAATTTTGATACTGGACAATTATGATGACAATTGTTCGATTAACTCAAACATAATGATCGTTTAATTACCAGAAATAATTTAAAAACCTAGATAAAAATGCTTTGGCGTTTACATTATTTCGGAAAAATAAACAAAAAACGTATATTCAGGTAAAAAATGAATCGTGACCGATCCAGTACAGAGGCGCCTGTTGCTAGGCGAGTTCGGCGAATCACAACCGCAGCAACCCTCAGTACCAGCCAGCGGCGCAACACGGCGCACGTGACTTAGATCGATCCAGGGAAGAGGGCGATGCAGGCCGCGAGCGAGGGTGAGCGGGACAAGAGTGCGAGAGGGTGCTTTTGGTCTCTCCCTGCGGATCCACGAACAGACAAATCGGAACAAAACTAGGCTGCATTCTTCGTGCCGTTAAAAAAAGGAACAGACAAAACAAAAAAAAAAACATGAAAAAACAAAAGGCAGACGCGAAATGTAGGACATGATACGGGTTGATGGTACTCTCCCTCTTTGCCTGGTGGTTGTTTTACATTCACCAATTTCCCTGTGGCGGAGCGTTGTTTTCATTGAAAAAAAAATAAAAAAAAAACAAAAATGAAACAAAAAGAAGAAAACATATTTGAATCTAGAACCAGCGAGGTTTCGCTTGATGTTCTATGAAGTGAAATTTGGTAGACGCCCCCCGTGATGCAACTGGTCCATTTGTTCGACTGGAAAACACGTCACGATAGACTTTTTTCGAATGTCCTCATGAACGGCCTGGTTGACACATTTGTGCGAGGCAAACCGAGCGGTTCGCCGAACTCGATATGAAAGAAACATTTCTCATCCGCGAGCCAATGGTAGCTTCATAATGGATTTTTTGTTTCCCTACTAACAAACCTTTTTTCATTGGCTAGATCGGAAGCACGATGCCACGGGTTGGAATAAAAGTGACCCAGTGAAAAATACTTGCATTGCATGATTGAATCGTGTTCTCCCTCTGTGTGGATACGGATTTCCACGATGTTCTATTTTGAGCCATGTAAATTTGTGAGGTTTGGATCTTTCGTGATGCTCGAAACTGCTGACGTATTACGGATTGGTCTAAACGAAAATTCGGTCGAGTTGGTCGCTTCGAGAAACGTCCGAAGCTTTTGCCAGCAATCGACACAATTTCTTTCAGTTTGATAGATTTTCGTGATTTATTCGGCAACATCTGGCAGAATTTCGTGGCGCGTCTATCAGAACTCGACAGGATTTCTTGACACGCGTAGACAAACTTGGCAGAGTTTTCTGACACGTTTGGCAGAGTTTGAAAAAATTTCAAGGCACATTGGCCAGAATCAAATAGAATTTTCAATTTTTCTAAAACTCCAGAGAATATCGTGACTCGTTCGGTAGAATTTCCGAACAAATCGATGAAAACTTGTCAAAATTTCATGACCCAATTGACAGAATTCCAGAATTGCTAAAACTTTACGTAATATCGTGACACGTTTGTCACAATATCCAGGCATATCTACCAGCCGTCGACGAGACGTCATGACAAGTTTGAGAAGACTTCCAGATTAGCTACAATTAGCAACAATTTCCTGGCGCACTCGCCAGCTCTTGAAATAACGTAACAGGACCTTTGCCTTCATATGCCACAATTTAGTCGAACGTTTACCAAAATTGGACAAATCAGTGTAATCCAACGTTCCCGAGTTAAAACCGTGAAAACCATGATACGAAAAAAAAAAACCTCATTATTATTAATTGATTCGAAATTTCGATGGTTGGAAATATTTATCAAAAGACGATTAATCGTACTGAGCGAAAAAGGATTTGAAGAAGACTAGGTATATCCGAGCGTGGAACAAAAAAAAAAACACCGGAAACAAAATGGTACTCTCGTTTTTAACGTTTATCTCGTAACGTTTGGTCCTTTCTTTTCATCGGAGGTGGAGGACTGTTTCGTAAGTGTAATTACGGAGTATCGTTGCGCCCGGGACTATCGCAGATGGGATTGTTAAACGTATAAGCAGCTCAGCGTGTATTCCAACCTGTAACGTTGCTTACTCTCTATGCGCGAGCGTTTAAAATCAAATTGGTCGAAATTAGCGCGGAGGACTGTGGCCGCTGTTGCTTTGGGTGGTCTTACAGCCGCGCGTTCGAGAGGGGTGTTTCTCGTGCCGAACCGACCGGTTAATTACTTAACAAAGCAATTACGAGGGCGCCCGTCGAATTATATACCGTTAAAAGGTGGACAGGGAAAGAGGGGGGGGGGGGGGTTGGTGGCGGTGGTGGTGGTGGCAACCATACACGAAATCCTCTCGACTGAAGATGGCCAAGCGAATTACACCAGAAGGCCCCCGCAATCCCCTACGAGACAACATTGCCGCGACCGCCCCCTTATTTACCCCTTGACTCCTTTCGTATTTCTTCCTCCCTCCTCCACCCCCGACCACCCCTCTCCACGACACATTCCTTTAACGAAATTGCCAATATAGTTTTGCCGTCACACATAAACGTTCATGAATTTTATTACACGAGAGCTTTCCTTTTTTATCAGAAACAACGTCATACTTCGTGAAATTACGTTTCTTCACTTATCTCGAGTAATATTTAATTCCGTGATCCTAGTTAGCTATCATTATTATTTTTGTTTTCATCAATGTCGTTCGTTCAGTCATTGTCGTATTACAATTTGTGGATTTCACGTGTGGAAGATCACACTCGTTGACCTTTTTTTTTTTTTGGAATACTGATGTATTCAATTGTTAGGATTTTTTATTAGTTTATTATGTAATTCAATGCGTTCAATTTTGTATCGTAATTTTTCGATTTTATATCCTCCCGTCTCGAAATGTTTTCGGGATGTCTGAAGGGAATAATTAGTTTATTCTATTACTGCTATTTTAGGAATCACGTTTTTTACGGATGAACAAGATGATCTGTTTTAATCTATTTTATTATGGAAGCTCGTGAGTACATTTCTAGGACCTTTTTTTATAGTATTCTAGAAATCCCTGTTTTAAGTTCCTTCCGGTTTCCCGGAATATTTTCCACTCGGGATATGCAAACAATACAGTCTGACCAAAGCGTGCACGACTACTTTCACCAAGTCAATTTGTATAGAAAGCGTGTTATGGAAGATGATTACAGGCAGAAATCTATTATTCGAAAGACATATTGAAAAATATTTCTTCGCTGAAATAAAATATTGACAGTGATTGGAAAAATAGTATTTCATCTGACGAAGCTTCTTTTTGAGTATATTCTCCCATCAAACATACCTGATCGAGCTCTTACAATAGACTACTACAGGGGAGGATAAAAAATAATAATTTACACGTACACCGAAAATATATCGATCCTTAAATATTAAAAAAGTAACAAAAAAACAATTTCCCCTTTGAATAAATGAATAACCGTTTGCAAAAAATAGTATCCACGAGTAAAATGATTGATTTATTATTTAATCAAACGAAGCTTCTTTTTGAATAAGTCGAGTATATCGATTCTGAAATAAAAAAAGAAAGTAACAAAATAGCATTTCCCCTTTGAATGAATAAATAAATAACAGTTTATAAAAAATAATACCCACGAGTAAAATAAATTGTATTTAGCGAGTGAATAAATCGAGCGAATTCAGAACTGTTCAAGGACAAAACTCCGTTAGAACAATTACATAGCTGACAGGTAATAATCTTAAATAATCATTAATTCCCGTGACCCTGATTCGATTGAATTCGATCGTCTCTGAAACGTAGCGAACGTTTTTGTTATTCTCGTTCGGGGGCGGGCCGTTTTTGTTTTTTTATCGTTCGGCTGCGTATAATTATTCGGTCGAGTGCAGCATCCCACACGCGATGGAAAAAGCTGGAGTGACAATCGAGACAAATTCTCCGAGCTATAAAAGCGTCAGGGGGTTGAGGATGTTGGGTTCAGTGTAGCAAGACGTCTCGGTTCCGCAACCGCGATCGCTTCGCAATAATCTTTTGTGCATCGTCCTCGAATAAAACGAGTGAGCTATCGGCTGATTTACGTATCATTCGATAGACCCTGTTCGCATCACCCCAACCCCTCCCCTTCCGATCGCGATCCGCATTACGCTAAGTAATAACAATAACAATAACAATGCTCGTATCGTAGTTAAACGGAAAACCTCGTTGGTATAGGACGCGTAGAACCATTCAACGATAACAATAACAGTAATGATTATATTATAAAACAGCAGCTATTCGTGTATAGGTGCCGCATCCGAGTTCCACTTCGTCACGTGACCCCCGCAACAGGTATAAAAAGGATGTCGCAGATCGACGAATTTGTCAGTTCGATGAAGGATAAGGACATGTCAACCTCGAAGAACACTTCGAATATTCGCCTCAATCAGGAAGGCGGTATGATCGGTGGTGGCAGTGCTAGTGCTGGAGGTGGTAGTGCTGGTGGTGCTAGTGGTATTGGCGGGCTTGGTGATCGCAACGAATGCTGGCAGGATCACGAATCCGACTCCGAAATAAGCGAAAATGATTTTCTCACCAAGGGAGCTTTTCTACTAACACCGAGTCACGAGCTCAGCATGGAAAAGGCCGCGACTATTTGTGAAAAGATGAACTTCCGGTAAGCGGGGTACTCGATCAAATCGCATTTTTCTTTTTTACAATCTTATACGTGAAAATATATTTTATTATTCTTACTCCTTAGTTTTTGTTGGTTTTTTTCATTGATATTTGTTCGAATTTATTTGTAAAAATAAATTGTTGGACGTCGTATTAAATTAATCGTTTCGTACTGAATAAATTCAGTATTATTTGTATTTATTTGAAAAATATTTTATCAATTTTCAATTGAAGTTATAAATATAAATCTCATAATTTACGTTGCAATTACTTGGCACTCATTGATCTCGGAATTTTATTATTTTTACGTTATCGAGAATAATTCTTGATATATTATGATACAGTTTTTGTATAATTATATTTTTAATAATATGAAACAATCTATTCAAAGTTTATATTGATATAACTATTGATAAAAATTCATTTGATTATTCGTAGCATCATACGACAAACTATTAGCGTTTCGATATTTATTATTTCGAAAATTCTTCGAAAAATGTCTATACTATTATTGCGTAACAATTCATTTCATAAAAAAATCTGATGGATGAAACATTTTTTTTTTTTTTTCGATTTGCCAAATGTCTAAATTTTCCAAATGTTCGAACAATGCTGTTTAATAAACAAACAATTGACAACGAAATATTTTCAAACGTAACGGAGTTTCGTCTCTCAATGGCCATTATGCAAAAGACTTTTAACGAGGTTGGGTGACGCAATCTCGTTGCGCAGTCTGGCAAGCACTTGACCTTTCATTATCTTCCCTCTCCCGAAATACAATTTTTCGTTGTTGTTTCTTTTGTACAAAAATGTTTTCTGATTACATTTTCCGGTCATTTTAAGACATTTTTGTACAAAAGACACCCACGTGATGGCACTTTAAAAAGAACGGGACTGTAGAATTCCTAGTTCGACACTTCCGGTTTTTCATATTTTTTTGCGTTTGTACTATTTCAACCTTTCTTTATTTTTATTCTTTTTTGGATTTCGCTCGGTTTCCATTGCCATTGCGATACCCTGTTCCATTTTCTTCGTCTCCCTGACTGTCTCCAGCTACGTCATCTGCGTTGACCCTTATTCTCGTTTCCATCCTTTTCAACCCCTGACAACACGGGGGACGATAAGTGCGAGGACCATTTCCAAGAAAATGAACTTCCGTCTAGGAGCTATGTGGCGCAGCAGAGGTGCGCTGCTTGATCTACATATATTCTACAACACCTTGAAAAATACCCCTACGTACGTTCTTTCTCGCCCGTTCCTTCCTGCTCTTCTCATCCTAGTTTTCCATCCCCCTCGACACTTGTACTCATACGTCTTCATTTTCTTAATTCGGTTATCGCGATCCCGTATTTTCTCAATGTTAAAAATAAATTTTCAAACAAATTCTATGTGGATTCGTATATTCCGTAGGGGAATTTCGTAACGTCGTTCCTTTGACTTTTTTCATCCCTGGAATTGTCACTTCAGTTGCCAATTCCAGTTGCTCGGAAATGAAAAATAATATATGCGCGAGGACATGTACATAAAAGATTCGTTCAACAAATAAAGTGACTTTTCAAATTTCGTGGACTACGTACGTACGTTCGATTTTCGATTTTTTGTTGTTGTTTCAATGTTGGTACATGGCTGATAATGTCAATATCGCATGTTGACAGTATCAGCCATTTTACATATTTAGTTTGTTTTTGATAAATATAAAGGTCAGACGTGTTTCGGTGTGCTTGGTGATTTTTTGCTATCGAAAATGATAATGCACCTGGTCACGCATCGTTGCGTGTTCGTGATTGTTTTGGCGAAAAAACAACATCGCAATCATGCCGTATTAACCGGGCTTGGCCCCCTGCGACGTTTTTTTCTCTTCCCAAAACTGAAAAGAACCACGAAACGAAAAAAGTATAAAGCAACCTTATTTTTTTTTTTAACAAACCTCGTACGTATCGCACGGACTATTGACGTTTTGGTAACTATGTGATTTTTCGGGTGGTTGCAAAGGGGCGCTTTCTCACTGACGAAGACGTCGACCGGGATACTCTTCAAGTTCAGCAATATCGAGGACTATCAGGCCGTTTATAAGAAAGGATTTCACAAAGTGACCGGGGCGAGGTTTTATAAAAAAATTGCGATACCCTGCAGACCGGCTAAAACATTTACGGTTTACGTCCTCGACGTTCCCGAGGAGTTGCCAGAGGATGACGTCAGACATGCGCTATACAAGTATCGATCGATCGTCGAAGTAACCAGATTGCCACTTAATACTGGCACAGTTCGTGAGTTCACTTCTTTCCTTCTTATTCATCATTGAGTGAGTCTCGCAGCATTTATCGAGTTCGTTACGTCGACATTTATTAATTGGATTTTTTCGCATACATTTTTTTGACGTTTTCATTATGTCCAATTTACTATAATGGAAAATGTAAGATAGTGATTAATAATAATTAATGATAATAATTTATTATGAAATTCCTTATATCTAAATTCAATATTGCAATAATTTAATAATCAATTTAATAATTAATCGTCGAATCAGTTACGACGAAATTCCATATCTGAAGAATTTCATCATTAATTAAATAACTAATTATCAAGTCAGTTACGTTATTATTTTTGTAAATTAAATACAAGGAAAAATCTATTTTTGGCATCCAATTTAAAATACATGTTGATAATTACTGCTTGATTGAATCAATTATGCCATTATTTTACAAATGCAAATGGTATGAAAATTCGATTTTTTCACCCCGATCTTTTTCGACATTTTGCGAATAAAAATAATCAGTAGTTGATGTAGAAATGTAATTGATAACGATGGAAATTAATATTTGAAAAATTACCGGGAAATAAATAATTGGAAACGAGGAATAATATTGTTTGCAGTAAAAGCGATAAACGACAAGCTGAAGAGCGAGAGCCAAAATACGAACGAACCAGCAACAATTTATACGGGACCACCGATCATAAGGGTCACGTTGGCCAGTGTCGAGGAAACGTCCACGCTCCTGAGTCGTGGTCTCGACTTTTATGGTGCAACGTATTTTCCTACCGAAACACCTCATCCTGCGACACAACCTCTGACGAAATACAAGAACAACAGGTTTGCATTTTAATTGAAACTTCAATGACCTTGAATAATTAATTAGAAAGATATTTACATATTTAATTAAATTCCGGGATATTTAAATATTGGATTAGAAGGTAGCATATTTACATGTTAAATTAAATTCTGCCGTATTTACATATTAGAGAAAGTAGAAACATATTAACATATTAAATTTAATAACAACTACTGTATATTGAATCTTAGCCGAACATGGAATCTCCGAGATGTGGCTACACCAAAAATCTCAAATCTAAGAAAATCTCAAATCTAAGAAAAAAGAATATAAAAATAAAATCTAAAATGTAAAAAAAGAGGTCCAATTATTTGTATAGTTCCTCATGAATTCACACCAATGGGACGCATAATTATAATTTATTAAACGTTTTATCAACTTCTTAAAAAGATTTTATTTTTCATTGAAAAATGTTCGATTCGGCGAGAAAAGAATTACTCCTTATCGTATGAAAATTTTCCACTGGCCTATCGATGTTTGACCTTTTTTACACATTCAATAAAATTATATTATTCACTTCATTTTACTTTACATATTTAATTAAACGTAATCAAATTAATTATCGAACGTATCGGAAAAAAAGTGAAAAATGTTAATGAATTCGATTAAAGTGAAAGAAAATTATAAACATTGATCGAGGTTAAACTCAGAAAGGAATTTCGGAATCGTGACTCCACCTACGAAACGACGTTTATAAATAAAGTATAAAATATTTATATAGTTTCTTATAACCATATACCAATGCAAGATACAATTGCGATAAAAATGCCAGCTTTTTTGTAATTGAACAATTCTCCAAAAATAGCAACAAAAAAAAAAAATATATCGTCACATAAAAATCGGTCATATCGATATACTTAACAAAATTTTCAAACAAAATTATAACAGCGACCCAATGAGTCTTACGATCAATTTGTTAATTATTCGTCTAACAATTTTAATTCGATGAGTGCAAAAGCTCTTAAAATGCTGCTTACTCATAAATAATATAAATAAGCTCACAGCCCAGAACAAACGTTTCTCGAGGTGGGTAATTAACAATAATATTTTTGAAAAAACAAAAACGTTAAGGTGGACAGAGTTGGCCTCGGTCGGTGCTGGTCAACGCGTCAGAGATCTACTTCCGGTCTTCGATAATGCGGGCTTCACAAAATTACCACCGCCGACAAGTCGCCTCATAAAACCCCAAAGAACCTAAGGGGGTGAGTTTCGGCACACAATCCGACCGCAAATGGGAGCGGGGGTGTTGAGAGGAACAAAAAAGTAGAGCAGAAGGAAGATCGGTCGGGAAAGGAAGGAGGGGAGAGGGGAGGCTATTGAAAGGGTTACAATGGAGAAACGGAGGTGAAGAGGTGGAGAGAGGAGGGGGGGGGGGGGGGATAAAAGCGATTTGTAGGGAGAGCTATTAAGGCGAGTCGTTCACTTTCAACGAGTTTTGCGGTCCTCTTTTAGCTTCTCTCCCTCTTACTTCTTATCATTGTATCCCTCTATCTCTTACCCCCCTTCCTCTCTCACCGTTGGTCAAAGTACGAAAGATAAAATCCGAGGAACGCTCCCCGATTCGTTTAATTGTTCCTGACCAATGGTGACAAAATATTGCCCAAAATGGAACATAAAAAGATCGTTAAAAAAAATAGCACGAACGATAAATATCTTGGGAGTAAAAATTATTCCGAAAATTGTGAAACATGTCAATATCAGGCTGGAGCGAAAAAATAATAATCTCTCATCCCTTCGTTCAATATTTATCGGCTGAGATAAAAAAAAATCTTTGACAAATTCGAAATTCCAATCGCAAATCCGAGTATTTCGATAATGTTCATCGTTTCACTAAAATTAAACTTTCATTTGCTTTCAATTTCGGCTTAGAGCTTTCCAAAGATAGTATTCTGTTTTCAAGCTTTCACTTTCTTCCCTCAAATTTTGTTATTATTATTGCGTATTTGACAAATGTTTAAATAGTTAAAGAATTATAAACTGCCTCTGAAGAATTTGGAAATAAATTGATTACCGATCGAATTATTCGGCTTTGAGGACGAAAAGGAGACATTCTCGCGATCGTAAAAAGAGGCCAGAAAAAATGAAGCGATGAGTTCCAAATTTGAGTGTCGGAGAGCTCACCAATAAATAATGATAAAACCTGGCAAAAACGTTGTACGCGTTTCTCCATCCTCCGTTGTATGTACCTCGAAGAAAAGGGATACTAATTAACGTATCGCACTAATTCAATGTTATCGGGTGCACTTATCAGCTGCTTTCGAATGGATTGGCCGTTACGGGTTTATCTGAAGATTTACAATCATGCGCATGCGTTATTCACCGACTACCGTTTTATTCATTTTTGTTGACGATTACTTACACTAATTTACAGAGTTTTTAATTATTTTTATACCGTTTGAAAAAAAAAAAAAAAAAAAACAAAACAAAAGGATAAGCTCAATGTGTCCGCGTGCACGAAGGCTCAACGCACTACCATTTTTATTTCATTTTCTTTTTCTTCCTACGGTACAAACATTACCCCCGGCCAATCCAGAAACTAAACGAAAATAATCTTTCGTTTCTTCGTTTATTTCCCTACCAATGAAAAATAAGTACGAACGTAACACGTTTAAAAAAAAATACAAACAAAAGAATAAACATTTCTTTAACGCGTTCTCAATTTCCTTCTGATACCCTTAGTTGCTCCGCGCCCCAATTATCCCGAACGTTTCGCTCGCGTTAGAGGAGTATTTACGGGAAAGTAGTATTTAGCATCTCGCACCGATTATAGAGAAAGTAAAACGAAGGTATAAGGAACACGTCGAGCTCGCTCCTGTAATACTAAATGAAGAAATTGCATTCGGCATTATAACAATAAACCTAAGTTCTACGAAAGTCTCGTAGTTAGCCAAAATGCAATAACTGTGGAAAATCCTTTCAACGTCTTTTCCAGACTTTTCCAATCCTTAATAGCCCTCGAATCCTCGACCAACCCTACCACCTAACCTCGCGAAAATCTTTCGGATCTACCGGATAAAGACGTTGCCAAAGTTGCCCCTAACTGATTACTCCGAAGTCTCGTTTTAATTGCATTCCAAAAATTGACATGTTTTTGTTCCACTGATGTTCGTTATTGATTACTGAGAGTCAGGCTACGCCAATATTAGTTACCGTGAATCGAAACGTTATTCATTCGTCAAATCCTTTTTTCGTTTGTTTTTCTATCTTTATCAATTTGGGATTATACCCACTTGTAATATTACTCATTTGTTTAATTCTCGTTATAAATAGATTACAATCTTTTTGATACTATCTTCATTAGTTTTCCATATTTAATTCATAATGGTTCTTTTTATACACATATTGTTAAAATTGTACCATAAATTATTCACTTGATTTATCGTCCTCAATTATTTTTTAATTGATTTTCCATATCTGAAAAATTCTTTTTATATATATAAAAATTGTTAAAATTGTATTATAAAAAATACAACTGATTGCAATTTTTCGTAATTCTTTTTTAATTAATTATCCATATTGACTTAAAAAAAAATCTTTTGTCATATACGTATTGCTAAAATGAAATTATGAATCGTTCAATTCATTTTAATTTTCCTCAATTCTTTTTTAATTAATTTTTCATATTCACTTAATAAGAATGTCTATTTTTTGTTTACATACATATTGTTAAATTTGAATTATAAATTGATCCATACATCAATACTTTTACAAAATGCAGTTTTTTCTCATAAATTCTCATAAAAACGCTTCATCGTTTGTATTAATTCTGTGAAACGTAATTCGTCTCTGCACCAGCGCAGAACGAATTAAACGTACAAACACAAGTACTGCGCACGTGTTATTTGGATATCAGTGTGGAAGGTATTATTAAATAGATATTTACATGAAATAATGAAGATGAGGCGTTCTGAAATATTGACCCGCGAACTGGAGGAGCTTCGTCTCTCTCGAGTGAAACGAGTACTCTTTGAAGGGACGTCGGTTTCTCTCGACTTACGTACCACGTTTCCAATAATACACAAAGCATACTACGTAACGCGAGCTTTCACCAAATCAGTCACGTTCTTCGTTTATTTACAGGCAGCTCGTGTGCTCGACAATCCTCAATGAACTTTTTTTAACCGAAGCTTATACGTTGTTTCACGATTGCGAAAAGTTAAAAGAAACAAATGATTTCTTTATTTGCGTTATGGCAAATCGTGAAATCATCTAAAAGCCACGAATTTCCCAACGTAATCCCTTGAAGCTTTTCATTTATTTATAATCCTTTAATTTATGACGTTAGTTAAAATCAAACCTAAATTCATTCTGTTTAATTGCACTAATTTTTTCTGGGCAAATTCAAATGCCAAAATTCCTCGGACGATTCTACGTGTTCTTATAAAAAAAAAAAAAAAATCGAGATTTCCGAGTGACATAAAAAACGTCTTGTATAAACATAGTAATAATGAAATGAAAAATAAAGAAATAATGAAATAAAGAAAAATAAAGTTAAGATTTTTATTATAATGAAAAATCGTACTTTTATATGGTGACATGAGAAAACAAAAATCATAGCGGACAAGGCTGATGGAAAAACCTTCCGAAGATATATATCCTTAAAATTCCGTTAAAACAATTCTCCCCCTTAAGCCAATCAGTGATTTTTTTCCGCTTTGCTGAATGAGGTTTTTCGCTATTGGACCATTGGGACTTTCCTTCCCGCCCCTAATCTTCCCTTCCATCATATTACTTTTCCACTTTCGTTCGTCTCCTGTGACTCATGTTTTCCCGTGCGTTTATTTTCTTTTTGTCTCGCCTATACACTCATTCAGTCCAACATCTCTGCTGGCATACCTGAATATTCATTGATTCGTACTCCCCGGACTTCTCACCGGAAATGAAGGTTAACGAAGGAAATAACGAATAAAGATTTAAACAAAAAATTAATCGTCAATTAAGAGAGTAAACGTTCCGTGCATTTGTTTCATTAAATCCAAAAAATATTCCGTAAATGCTTCTATGATATTCTAGTTTGATTTAGTTCGAAATTTTGGTGACTTTCGTACAATTTTGTGACATTCCATCGAATTTCATAAAGATATATTAATTTTTTTTTATCTTGTGCTTATATATTTTCATCATCGGTTATTTGAAAAAAGAAACGTCCCGCACATTTTTTTTCAATCAAGGA
This sequence comes from Ophioninae sp. A BG-2022a, assembly GCA_030523105.1. Lineage (NCBI taxonomy): Eukaryota > Metazoa > Arthropoda > Insecta > Hymenoptera > Ichneumonidae > Ophioninae sp. A BG-2022a. The sequence continues at coordinate 29,308 of JAPYZI010000463.1, forward strand.
GATATTCCGCGAATTCTTTCAAGAAATTCTAGTGAACTTCGTTCTCGTGAATTCCAGTTTTTAATTTTCGTGGATTTTATGGAATTGTAGGTCGTTTCATAAAGTTCTGCGAAATTCCTAGTGTATTTCATAAAGTTCTGCGATATTCCTAGTGCATTTCATAAAGTTCTGCGAAATTCCTAGTGTATTTCATAACGTTTTATGAAATTCCAGTGGATTTGATTAAGTTTCGTGAAACTCCTAGTGGATTTCATAAACCCGTATGAGTCTTTGTTAAATCTTTTGCTTATTTGAAAAAGTTGATTCAACGTTTCTGGGAGGTTTTTATTCCCCTTTCAGAGAGCTTTGTGTGAATCCCTAGAGCTTTTTGACGTATTTTGCAAAGCTTTACGAATCCTAGGGGATATTTTACAGAATCGAAATATTAGAGATATTTTGAGTAAGCAAATTCTAGTGAATTAAGGTAATTCGAGAAAAAGTGGCCATAGCTTTCTCTGTACGTCCATCTTGGAAGTTCATCAAGAGAAAAGAAAATTTTTATTTTCATTTAGTCATGTGTTTATTATTATTCGCAAAAAATGTATAAAAATGCCTCGTGTTGCCCCCCTTAAAAAAATATATATTCTGAAACACTGGGATGGTTATTTTTCGTATACTATATATTTTCGTATACGTATGTTAGTAAATCATTTCAATTTCTGATTTACAAATACAAATTTAAAAACGATAGGAGCGTGCGATCGGCGACAAAAAAATCCTGCCTTTAGTGAAAGTTGATAATATCTCGTTAATCGTAAATATTCCGCCATCTCTCCTCTATGGCCATCCATCCATAACTTCACTATTTCAAAAATGATCACGATCTAGGGAATATCCTAGATGTCACCAGATTCCGGAAAATATTTCGAAAAACACAAATTCGAGTGATATTTCGTGTATCCAAACGTTCGGGAATATTAAAAATGTTATGGGACGTTGCGAAAGAATTTACAATTTTACAAAATTCCAGTTATTCACTGGTTTATCAAATTCTGAAAAATATTGCCAGAGTTACGAAACTCGAGGGTATATATTTCAAGTGACGAAAATTCGAGTGATATTCCGCGTTACGAAATTCTGAATAATACTGTAAGCGAACAAATTCTAGGGATCCATTTTATTTACCAATAGTATTTAATTATCAAGTCTCATGAAACATTATTTTATACTCAACGTAAACCAAGAAAATCGATTTAAAAAAAATCGATCTTTCGTACCAGAGTGTTTAGAAAGTAAAAAAAAAAAAAATAATAATTTCAAAAATTCGAGTTCCAAGTAAGATATAAGGGAAATTGATGAGTGAGCATTTGAAATTTGTTTCGTATCCGTACTTGCTCGGGGTTTCGAATAACAACAATAGGGTTGCGAAGCACGTACTTCGAGCGTTTTTTAAGCCTTCATCGATGAGATACGACTTGAAAGGAAAGGCCTCGTATACAGTAGAAGTAATTGAATTTGGAGGTAACTTTTCACAGTGTCCGTGCGCGGGTGGGTTTCCCCAAGCCCCACCGCGGGCTTCGCAAGAAAACACATTGGCCCCGGTTAAACTGTTGTTTTGCCTCTTTTTAGCGCATGTTTAATGCACTCTGCGCGGAAGGAATGACGTGCCAGGAACAAGCGACGAAGTTGAGCGTGAAAAAATGTGGCAGGAGCGTATACGTGTAGAGGAGGAGTTGAGGGTGGAAAAAAAAATGTTGGGTTGAAAGAACGCCGAGGGATGAGAGGACAGAGAGGGCCTCTCCTTGGCGCCCGTGTGTTTGTTCGAGGGCTGAGAGCTTGGAAATTTTTGCCCACATTTTTCAGCAAACTTTTCCGACTCTCCAGCCACGAGAGAGCGTTCGTTCTGAAAAAAAAAGCGAAAAAAAAAAGAAAGAAAACCTCGGTAACTGAATAGATCCTCTCGTCCGTTTCTCACCGTACTTTTCGCCCGCTCGCTCGGACCCTTCCCCTTTTCCTCACCTAGCCCTTTGGTCGCTCTTACACAATAATAAACTTTACTCGTTTCAAAACCTTTTATGATTTCCCACCCCATCGCCGCTCGACACTACACCTCGCCACATCTATCCAATATACCTCATTTTCTTTCAACCCTTATGACACTCGAGAGTGGACAGGGAAAGGGGAAGCCGCCTGTTGCGGCTTGTCGATCTACTTTCTTTCCCCCCCCCCCCCCCCCCCCCCTCTCTCTCTCTCTCTCTTTCTCTCTCTCTTCACTACTTCCGGAATTCTCTCCACTATCACGAATTCACGAAATCGTCCTGCCCAGTCCTCCCTGCAGCCACCTTTCCTGGCTGATACTGCAGCCAAAAGAATTCCAATCGGGACGGGCGAGGGAGAGAGAGAGAGACAGAAAGAGAGAGAGCGAGGGAGGAAAACGGATATAAATTTATATACACACAGAACGAGGGAAAAGTTAACGGAAGCAATTCCCATCCAGGACGACCAGAGGATCATCGACTTCCGGTTGCTCGGGTGCAGCCGCGGAGTATACAAAATTGGGTACTAGGATGCCATTCTTTCGTAAGCTAATAACCTGTTGCGACGGTAACGCTACAAAAAACAGTGCTACGTCGATCCTATACGTTATTTCCTCTCATCCAATTGCAAATACGACTTGGCGCCAGCTCTTTTCACACGTAGAAATAAATTCATAGATTTTTTTCATTCCCTATCATCCTTGTTCGCTCGTGGACTTCAATTCCTTTTAATTTCCTATTAACCACGCTAGTTACATTACCGATGAGTTCTTGCGTTTCATAGTCAAGATATCAACCAAGAGGTCACGAAGAAATCAACGAAAACCCGGATTTCAATATTCCATTGACGATCGATTGTTATAAAAACTGTAACGAGACCGGTGTATTCTTTGGGTTTTCCGGACTATTTTCCACGCCGGATTGTCCTAAAGTTCGAAAAAAGAATAATTTAATCTCGGCCTTCTTTTTGGCCATTTTATTAAGCCATTTTGTCTCTCAATAAAGGACTAAAACGCGAATGCACACGAAGAAGAAAAGCTTTGAGGAACCGTAGGACAAACGAGAGTGACGTTGCAGACAACGGGCTTGGAAATAATCGTCCTCTGGATTGCCGACTAGAATCGAGACCGACTATAAACTCCGAAAGGACGGCTCTATAGTCTCTCGGTATTCTCTTTACCGTTGCGCCCGCTGTGGTGAACGCAGACACTCTCAAGGTTGAATAATGTACGTTCAGAAATATATCTCGGTAACTATACTTACTATCAACGAAACCGCTGCTGATAACCACCTTGGCTATCAAATGAAATAACAACTGCGAAATATGAACGCGGAAATCTAATCTTCTGGATTACCGAGGCACGCGTTTCCGTCAGTGTCATTAATCGCTTTACATATTTTCTCGTTTTGTAATTCGAAATTTTACGACGCAGCTTTCGAAAAAATCAAAGTTTATCGGATTTTTCATTGTTCAACGTTTCTTCCAGTTTTTTTTTTTCAACACCCGGGTCTACCGGATAAAACTTTCCGGTAGACCTAACGTATAAATGAACAAACAGCAATTTCGTATTTTTATTTTTATTTATCATTTAACAAAAGTGCACGAAAAAGCTGTTAATAATTTGATATCTTTGTCGTCGCGCTGTACTATTAGTTACTCGACGTCTACGCTATTTGTATCCATGCCTGGATATTCTGGATCATCAGAAGAAGGCCTGTCAGAACCAGCTATGTTGTCGTTTTTGGGATAGCCGGTATATATGTGTACATGAACACCTAAATATACAAGTATTTTCTTCATGGCTTTTCTTCGCGAACCGTTCGCCGCTATAAGTTACAAGGCTACGTGCCTGCCCGGAGCCCGGCAATTAACATGATATACAGCGTGGATGTAATATCGCATGCACTTCCGAATAAAGATTCCTGGCTGCTTGGGCACTTCGTTCAAGGGAGATAAACGACAAAAAAGAAAAACAGTAAAAGAGAAGAAAACCCCGGACGAAGCCGTGAAAATATCTTCCCCTAATTGCGCAAGATTTACCGAATTGCACGGACAGCGATACAAAGATAATCAGACGGGTGTACGCGTTGCAAAAACTCGTTCCGAAAAGCTCGTGTGAAAATGTTTTCCGGGATGTCTGAAGGACCCAATGAATTATCCACAATTTTATCTAGAGCCTGGTTTGTATTCCATCAGGGACTTTTATAGGATTGTCACAATTTTTAAGTCAAGTCTTTTCATGGACGTTTATTCAGTGCCATACTAAATTTCCTGATTGCGACCTGATCATCCAATCTAATCCCTGTTCTATACCCCTGCAATTAGCTTTTTTAAGCCTCCACGTTTATTTTCAGTTATAAAAATGTCGCGTGTCCTCACAATTAATTTTCGTTTATTATTAAAAAAATATATATACATATATTTTTTTATTAATATTGCCAACAGTTTTACAGAATATTCTTACGATAGATAATATATACTATAATTGTAATCCGAGTACACCCTGACTATATCGGATCCGGTTTTTTTTACGGATGAACCCGATGATACCGTAATTTGTTTTATTATCGAAACTCTGACTGAACCAAAACAGTTCCACATTAGACTGCCTGATAAAATCCTGGTTTTACGTTAATGTAAAAATTAGTCAGTGCCCTGTTAGTACCTGACCGTGATCTTCATTGATGGACATATCGAGCTCCTGTTGTTTCGTAAGACCTTCCGGGGTAGTATTCTGGAAATCCTTGTTAGGAGTTCCTCGTCTAAGCCGTAACTAGACCTATATATTCTTTGGGTTACCCCAATTATTCTCTAGACGGGAGCGTCCCTATAGATTTTCTACGACCGAATAAAAATTGTAATACGATCGGGACATTTGATGCGAATGTGAGAAGTTTAATAACGAGTATCACGCTTCAGTTTCCGAATGTGCCCATAAATGCGGGCATTCGCGATGCCCGTTCGTGCAAATGATTCCGGCGTTACACGGGAGCAATATAGAAATAACAATGGCAAAAAGGGGCCTGCGATTCCGGGAATTAACAACCTAACAGACCTCTTGATTCGACTTCCACGTAATTAAAATTTAGCGCGCCCTATTTTTTTTTTATTTTTAATATTTGTCACCTCGTTTCTCTCGCAACGGCGAAATGCAAATTTTCCGAAGCATGGTGAAGAGGGCGGTGAAGGGGGAGGGGGGGGGGGGGGGGGGGGGGGACGAAAGCTGGGAATAACGAAGAGTGTGAAAATAAAGAACTGTATCGCAGCAGTTGAAAAAATAAGGCAAAATTCTCTAAACGTCGAACAACGAAAATTCGAAAAAATATGTATTTTTATTTCGACGTTGATAGAAACGTAAAAAATTATTATATAATGTTGGAAATATCTTTTTTTTTTAGCTTATCGTAAAGCTACATCGTTAAATATTCGTTAAATGAGGCTCGGGCGGTAAAAGTCCGCAGCAAACACTGGGAAAGTTGATATTTGCTAGCTTGAATTATGGTCCGGAGAACGGGAGAGCGGAAGTTGCCGGTTGGCCCTTAATTTTAACGAAACACCTGTACAGACAGCGAGGATTAATTATCGCGGATTTTCGATCGCGAGACTTCTCTAGAGTGTTCAAGCTTTTGGCAAATGTTTGAACTATAATATATATTTATGGATTGTAAGTTTCGTATTTGTAACTTTATATTATTATGCAAATATAAGATTATATAAACATTATATTTATAATACTTATTTAATATTATAATAAACATTATATTTATCACATTTATCAAATATTGTAATAAATATTACATAAATTATCGTATAATTTATAATCGATTTAAATAAAACGGAAATTCGATATCCCGTAATATATCGCTAGTCCTCAAAAATCCTTTTATAGGTTCTCTTAGAATACCAAAAGGAAAGTATTTGTGCAAAATTTCAACTCGATCGTAGAGGAAAGAGGGAAGACGGAAGGGTTTTCAAAACCTTATTCCATTTTTCGATTATAACACGTATTATTAAAAAAAAAAAACCCAAATTTTGCTAGTCTGTGTATCAATTGCAAGTAAAATCCCATTCTCTTTAAACGAATTTCCTCATAATCGAAATCGACCTTTCGACTCCAACCGTGTTATTGCTATCACGTTGAAACAAAATTGGAGAATGTGTATTCAGAACTTAATAAGTCTTCTAGTGCTAAATCTGACGAAGAGTCACAAAGGTCGCGGAAAAGCTGGTAACTTCATCCCTCCAGAAAGGGATGGAACGTAACGAAGTTTACCAGTTCTTGCAATGTTTCCAAAATAGCCGAGAGTCTAAATGATCAATGGGGGTTGCAGAGATTCGTGTTGAAAGCCTGTTTGTTACAACACTGATTATGTTAATTGGATGAAATGAAAATTCCATTGGCATCAGTGTGAGGGGTCACCTTCTCCAATGTCTTGACGAACTTTCGTTGGTACAAACACGAGCAACGTCGATCGCTGAAACTTTGGCTCTTGCATTGCAATCCCCTTGGAGGGATCCAAGCCCGATGACTTCGCCTGTACTTACGGTTAATATGACTGAAGTGGTGTACAGCTCGGGGATTTACTTGGATATAGTGGAAAACTCCGAGTGTGCGAGAGATACTCGTTGGGGATGGTCATCCCCTGCGTATCGCGATGGCCAATCCCTGCGCGAATAACTTGTTACGATTTCCCTAATCCGCCCAGTCATCACCGTTTAATCCCGAGCGACGGTACGTTCGGGTCTCACGGGTACGGAGAACAAGGCTCCAATCAAGCCCAACCGGATGTGGTTCGTTGCTAGCTAATTTTTCTTCCGAGCTACCGAATTGGAGTCCGATTCCTCCGAAACGACTGTCCGAAGTTTCAGTCGTTTTCGACTGTTAATTGATTAATGATTCCGCCAAGATGATGACACCATTCGAGGCGTTTGAGGTATTTTTTTTTTCTATTTGAAAGAGCGTCTACGACGAAATTCAATCGTTATTCGGAAAACGGGGATGAAAAAATAAATATGTACGTACTGCATGATCCAAGCCGTGATGCTTTTTCTTTGTTCGATAAACGCAAATGGTCCAAACGCCTTTACTAGTGATAATCACTTGACATCGACGCGACGTACTCTTTGCTATTTTATGGCGCAATGTGGAAGTATATTGGCGTAGCTAGACGATAAACAAACATTGTTAAAAAAACTATTTTCTTTCCAACCAGCAAATATCTTTACGAAATATTTTTCCGCCAGTCGATATTTATTTTTTCCTACACTCCGATGACGCAGTACTGAAACTTTATATACATAGCATCTTGGCAGACTGATCCAGCTATCATCTCGTTTACAAAACTACTCACTGACGGTTTGCGGAAAAAAATGTCTCCATATACGCTTTTGTCAACCAGGCAGTCGTGTGATTTTTCGCGAGTCTAAAATAGAGTTTGCTTCCAACCTAATAGTTTATTTGTTTAGACGAGGGGCGGCTAAATTCTATCTAACGTTGTTTTCCAACGACCAAAGCCGGTACTTTTGATTCTTATCGAGCTTTCTTCCAGAATTGTTCGAAAATAAAATCTAGCCGAGTAAAGAAAAAGAGGCGAATTTGGCGGGTGAAAAAGCGATGACAATTTTTTTCAGAACGAATCCTCGGACTCACCCTGGCGCTGAGGCTTGATGCAGTGCCCGGAATAAATATCGACCGATGGTAAGTCTCGTGGGAAACCATAAATTCAAAATAGCAAAATTGGTGAGGCGTGGAGGGAATAGGGGTGGCTCCTCCCAGAACGCGGCGCGAAATTAAATGAAACGTTTTCTTGAAATTGAATCGGCCAACTTTTCGCGAAAGAGTTTCGAAATTGATTCAAGACGTAGAAAAAGAGAGGCAAGAAGCGTTTCGTCGGCTGGTGCACGAAACGTTATAGGGTAACTCGAAAAAGCTCCGAGCGGTGGAGAACGAGGAGGTGGGTGGTGAAAACTCTTTGAAAAAAAAAAAAACAAAAAAAAAGAAGGAACGCATGGATCGAGGTGACCGGAGCACTCAAGGAACAGTTGTATAATAGAGAGAACCGCTGGATGGATAAAAAAAAGTTGGAATGAAAAGTACAACCAACTTCGAGATGGAAGAGGTGGAAAAGGGTGGGGGAGGTTCACCGAGGAGAGAGGAAGGAATTCAGTAGACGATAACGTGCAGAGAACAGTACAAGTTTCTTGGTCCGGCGCGGTTGGTCTCGTCCGAGCCGGAAGCATTGATTTCTTCCACTCGGTGGTTTACCTAAAGTTACGAGGTACCGTTCGACCGAGCGGCAAGACACGAAACAGAAAAACCGATCCAGACACACGAAACGAATTTACCGGGCGAAAAATATTCCAAAACTTTTGTCATTAATTTTTCAGCAGTATTTAAGTAAATTCAAAAAAAAAAAGGGAACAATCGAAAAATATATTTGTCGCGTTGGCCCGTCGTTTGTATCGAGTTTCATTAGACGCAAAAGAAATTCAACGGCAGCTCTTGAATCATTACGAAAAATACAAAATTTATTCGAAGCTCGGAAAAAATTTCGATTGCCGGAAAAACACCAAATACAAGTTTATATTTTTTTAGGAAATTCAAAAATGAAGAAGACATTAAATCAAGCACTGGTTTAATTTATACCGTCAAAAGACGAAACGTTTTTCAAAAATGAGATACACAAATTGCTCTCACGCTGGCAAAAAGTCATTTACAATAATGGTGATTATATTATTTAATAAAGTTTATTGACGGTAAGGAAAATTTGTATTTTATTGTATACCAAAAACGGACAGAACTTTCCGGTAGACCTGATATAAGATTTTCTTTCAATTTGCTATTTTCACACCGCGCGTTGGACCGTTCTTTTTCATTTGAGTTGACTGAACTCGAAGCATCATTTTTACACATTTATTACGTGAAACACTAACATTTTCACAGTTTCCATTTTTTCATATAAATATTTGTATATAGTGTACATCATCGATACTAACCACCAGAGAGAATCATGGATTATCAACGCATCACCCGTAGGGCCAAAAATTGGCCCACTAGGATGCGGGAGGTGTTTCGAAGTGCCGATAAAGTTGAGCATACGGGAGCGAGTGCAATGATGGGTTTCGTAGCCGGGGTGTCATAGAGCAGATAAGTGGAACAGATTCCGAGAGTAGAAGACAGCGAATGAAACCCGGGGGAGTATGCTTTAACACGAGAGAAGGTCGAACGCTCCAAGGAAGTTGGCTAGGGCACAGAGGATTTCTGGGTAGGATTATAACTGGCTCTCCCACGGGATATACAGTTGCAACGGCCATTGAAGGACCCTTGCGTCCACGTACATACGTGCACAATGAAATATGGGTGAGGAAGAAGAAAATCAAGTCCGACAAAGTAAACTCGGTGGTTTGTGGGAGCCGTCCGTAATTTGAATTCCGAATGAATGGACTTCGAAGACAGTGTTCGAAGTCGTTTAGATTCCGGATCTAGCGAAATCCCTCTAGCGGTAAGCAAAACATAAAACTGGCTCGAGTTTCCTAAATGGATCATTGGGGTACGTCTGGATATCTGAATGTATTATTCTAATATCGATCATTCCTGTCGTCCCACTGATCCTGGCATTACCAACATCCGAGCGAAGTTGATCGCATCGAATCTCAAGACTACCACCGGCACAGCTTTCAATGACGTTTGAACGTCGATGACTTTCACCGGAGTGTCACGTCAGGAAAATGGGGCTGTTGAAGTGTATCGACGTTTCGCTTGCTCGCCAGGTTCTTTCCTACTTCCGCCTGCTCCATTTTTCTACCCTCGAGGTTGACGCTTGGATGGGGATGTGCCTGCAGGGCTAGCCATCCACCTGCGACACAGTGATGATGACCGGTTGGCCGGAATTGCTGGCCGGATTGTTCGAGCCCTCCGGGACTCGTTGCACCGGTCACTTTCACCAGACGAAACACCCTAGCATGCACCACAGAGGGTACACTTGGTACGCGGTTGTATACGTGTGCATGACGCACACACGGCATGTAAGACAGGGTACTCGAGAGACGAGCACCCAGTCGTGTACCCGATGAAGTCTAAAATTAAAGCGGAACGACGAGAGACAAATTCGGGAGAGCTCTCGCGGTTGGAAGGCTCGAAAAGATTGGAGGACACAGGGGGTGGACGGTGGGAGACGAATATGAACCGTCTTTCCGCTATGGAAATGAGGTTGCTGTGGAAGGAGAGGTAGATGCCCCGGGTCAAAAGGAAGAGCGCTTAAGCCTTCTTTCTACCGCTTCTCTTAGCTTGCCCTCTGCGTACAGTAGCGCCCTTCGCTACACGAATGAAACCACCTCTGCACCACCTGAGACCCTCACTCTTTATCTCCGCAAATATTTCCGGATAATTTCGCGTTGGTGAAAAATTCTCAGGTTCGCTCAGCTACCGTATAACCTCGAGAATCTCCAGCCATTCAGTTTGAAAATCCTTATCAACGTTGGCTGAAATGGTGCTTTGTACGGGAATGATGACGAGGAATTATCATCATTATTACTGTCCTTGCCAGCACCGATATCAGAAAGTTGGGTATTCGCATTCATGGTGGAATAATCATTTGGGGTAGCGAATTTAATGTTTGTCCCGGATTTGACGACACGAAAAATTTTTTCGAGCGTGATATCTGGTGAGTAGAACAGACGTTCGAGGAACTCTTTAAAAGTCAGGTTGTGCAAAAGACAGAAAGGTTGGCAGAAGTACGAGAGGAGAATGAGGAACAAGAGAGAGAAAGAGAGAGAGAGAGAGAGAGGACAGAACTTGGAAAGCAAGAGCTGCTTCTGGCCGTTGTAGAGTCGGACGAGTGGTCGCCTGATTACTTACACCAGCATGGAAGACGAGACCTGAAGACTACTTCAAAGACGAGTGAGTGAACCGAGCTAGCTAGTTATTCAAAGCTTCCAAGTGTTTCTCTCTCTCCCGTCCTCTCCCTCTCCTCTTTCTCTCTTTCTCTCTCAAATTAAAGGGGAACAACGACGTACGAGCCACGTTCCTTTCCATCGCGCGTGCGGTTCCGCAGTTAGACGCCCTCCGGGCCTCTGTTTCAGCGAAGATGGAGTCTATTTCCTCGTCGTTTATTTTTTCCGTTCGTTTCTGTTTTTTTCAATCGGCAATCGAGAGCAGTGCAGCCAAGTGTTAAGCAAGGACAATTCAACGGCCGAATTGTGGAGGGTGAGCCAATATCAGCAGATACCAATGCGTATGGCCAAGAGATAGGATCTGATGGACGCAGTGCGGAAGCTTGAAGTGCCTCAAGGCTGCCAATTCGCTTGGCTGACCTTCAATGCCACCAAGTGCGAGTCATGACTGGATTTTCGATCAGGAACAAACCCAAAAGTCGTAACGATTCCCGCTATCCATCGGGTGGCGCAACTCCACTGTGATGTAAAGCTCACACACCGGAAATTAGATACCTCAGCATCGTCACACGCCGAGGATCGTTCGGCTGTTGAAGTGGCATCGTAATGATTGCGGCCCAACTTTTGGACGTTGCTATTGGCAAATGCCATCGAACGTATATTCTTGGATGAAAAACGGTAGTATCGTCGTCCACGAATTCCAGAAGTAATTCTTCAACGAAGTTCCGACTTAAAAGTTGACGAAAACTCAATTCGATGACATTATCATTGACATCTGTTGATTTTTCGGGTAGTGATATTTCGAATAGACTTTTGGGTTGTAATTTAGCGGAAGTTTGTCATTTTAGATGTTTCCTGAAGCTACGATAGCCCATTGTCTAAACAATGGACTCTTTGACGGGACGCGTTTGATGGACGCACTTCAGAAGCTTGACACGGGAAACTTTAGGTCCGTCGATCCGTGCGAATGACCTTCAACCCTCGTAAGTGCAGGACGTTCATCATGATTGAATCATCGATCGAGCCTAGACCACTAGTTACACTTGGCTGCTAATCCTTGCACTACCGTGACTTTGGCCGATGGTTGTCCGACAGGGCAAACATCGCTTCAACAGGATGCACACGATATCCAACCCTTCTACCTGGCTCCATATAGCCGCATTCACGATTCGATCGCCTTGACTCCAACGCTAATCCTTTACTCACCAAAATTGCCAATCTTCCAATCTGCTGTCCACACGAATTTAATAACTCTGTCGATAAATTTGTCGCAGTAATACCGTTCGTGTCCTATCATGCGTAATCCGGACGATTGGCGTTCAATGATGACACGAGGAATGACCCAAAAGAGAACAAATCGCACGTACACGAGATGGCGTACGTCCAACTGGAACACCACCCCAATAACTTTATACTTCGATCTTCAGGGTTGAACGGTCGAAAGCAAAAAAGCCGAAACATCCATGTGGAATAAACTCGTTTGGCTCGCTTGTTCCCCCTCTCTTTTTTCTTTTACTATTTCTTTCTCGTCAACCGCGCGTCCTGTCCGACACACCGATTTTCATTTCCACCCTTATTCGCCTTTTTATTGGGGCGTTAAAAGTTATGCTCGCCCGCTGTTTCCCTCCGTTCGCCACACCACTCCCCCGTATACTCATCAGAGGCCCGTTTACCTCTGATTAAAATTTGTGTTGATGCTCCACCGCGAATTGAACCCAGTCGGCGAGGCTACCGATGACAACGAACTAACGTATCACAACCCCCCCCGGCAAAAAATGAGCAATGGAACCTGAAGGACGTCGGAAATATTAATACGTATATGTATTCTCGTTGTGGTAATCTTTTTGATTTTGTTTCGTCTCTCCTGTAACCATGGACGCCGTCTATTCGAATAACTGGTAAACGAGAGTGATCTCGTTCCTTTTTTCCTCCCTCTCTCTCTCTTTTCATTCCGCAAAAGCGTATGGAGAGTATATCGCGCTGTAGCGTTACTTTGCGCGGAGCCCCCTCGGGTCCACGTATTTTTCTTCACTCTAGCGTCAAATTTCTCGTAATACGAGAACCAAGCACATCGCATCGTTCACATCGCCTTCTCAACGTCATGGCCGAAGGGAGAGCGTCAATTTTCTCTCTCGAATGAATCTTTACTTTCTTTTCCTATTCTTTTTCAATGTAGAAATACTTCGCTCGGGTTTTGCAAAATTTCCACAACCTCGGCATTACCGGCAAGACGTTGAAATCTACGATCGTTGTCATCCTGCATCCCTAATGACGCAATAAAAACCCACTTGGAAATCGAGTTTGGTTAATGACTTTCGGTAATTCGGTGATATACGAGAGAGTTCCTTACGATCGCCATTGGCCTATGATAATAGCCGTGAATGCTCTCGAATTGGTAAGAGGCGCGTTAAAATGGATTTTACGAGAAGCCAAACGGAGATTATGGCGAGGGAGCTTCGGAGCCATAAGCGATACGGGGTACAATTCGAAGCGTGGAAATGAAACGCCTGTGCGCAACTATTAACTTAATTAGACAGTAATCTAATGAATTTCTATCGACGATTGGGATTAAACTCGAAAGCTTTCAGGGTTCATCATCCTCGACGTTGATGTATAAAGCGGTAGGATACTCCGAGAACCGATCGATGAATCATCGCACCAATTACCAACGTTTCGAATTATCCAATTGGCCTTGTATCGTTCTCCATCGATCATTCAAGCGTCCAACGAAAATTGATCCTTTTCCGAATGTAATTGCGGATGTCTTTAATTTCAACCGAGTACACGAGACAACGATCAATTCTCCTCAACGTCGTTTCTCCAATTCCGCGGGAGGTTTCGATATTCCCCGTTATTTCCGAAGGCTTGGCCGTGCTCGGTTTACCATTGGCGTTTTACTACTCCAAGAAATAACCAACCCGGGTGAAAGGTAAGTGTTTTATGCGGGCACCGTACCCACTTTCTCGCACATAAAAGTCCGCTACTCGATCCTTCCAACAACCCACTTCGCAAGAACGATCGCTTTTCGCCCCCTAACCCTTGTGTGTCCTTTGTGCGGAAGGTTTGAAAATGCCCTTACACGTTTTTACAGTCCTATCAATCTTTAATTCGAACACTGGACCACCATGCCACCTAGTCTGGCCACGGACGAATTTATGACTCGGTAGCTTTATCAGCTACGTCAGTGATCAGGGAAAAGGGCAAACGAGTACTCGATATATGGCGAAAAAGGTGTTTTCACCGTTGGAAAGGAAGCACACCGCATGCATCCTGACCAATGGTGAAAAATGGTAGACCATGGTAAACAGTGGTTGCGGGTACCACCTGGCTGAAGCATTGGCTGATTCTGTATCCGCGCAAGCTTTTGGCAGTTTACCTCAGCCCCTGTACCACGTCAGACAGCAGTGATTTGTCAAGGGGTGACACATCGGACCGGGGGAAACCGGAAGAACGAAGGAACCATGAATACCGGGCAAAAAGTTGTCCCGGTAAATTCCAGTTCATCGTGAATTTTTGCCTACGAGAAGAGATAGAAAAATATATATGATTGCACTTACCCCTGATCTTCATGGTGTACACCGATCAGCCCTCGCTCATCCGCAGCCCGGTTCTTCCAATTTTCAAATCTTCCTCGTCCAATCTCAAACGGAATGTGTCTTTATCAGGAATCGGGCCTCTCTCTTCATCCTCCGTGCTTAAAATGGACCTATCAAGACGACGGCCATTTTGTTCATTGGAGTATCGCCGAAAAGCTTCGTTAATGTTTTACAACGGAAATTCAAAGTTCGTGGGAGCGTTTCTGTACGAGGACTTTACGCAACAGGTTACACCAAACGGATTATTGGAACCGTAACATCGGCCGGCTCGTCGAGCTTCTCGCTTTGGACCTGCACCTTTTCTCGTGTGTGTGTTTTTAGGCAACGGAATTGTTTAAACGTTGCACGAAGGGAAGTTGAGCGGGACGCCATTTTTTCCTCACTCTCTTTCTTCTCTCATCCCCTCCTCTCCCTTTCTCTTTCTTTCTCTCTCTCTCTCTCTCTCTCTCTCTCATCAAATTAACGCGCAACAGGTGTTCGAGGCTGTGCGACGCAGCTTCTGGTTTCGCCTTTGTACGTCTAACCCCTCGAAGTTTTCCCCCATCGCGCGTTCGGAATCACCGCGTTTCAGAAGTCCTCAAACGTATTCGTCGATTCGACGCCCCCGCTGGAGACGATTTCATAAATTATAAATCAGGCCGTTGGCTGTGCAGAACGCGATTGAGGTTAGCTCAGAGAAGCTGGTGGGGGATTGGTCGTTTTCCGGGTGGTGAGAGGGACACGATCGCAACAGGTAGTCGCGAGCACTGAGAAGTATCGATGACGATCATACGGTAAGAAGAAACGTGAGCTTGGGTGGAAAAAAAAATAATAATAATTTGCGAAACGATATTAAAACCGAACGACTTGTGACAAACGAGCGATGGGATAGCTAAGACTCTACGGATCTTCGGGAAACGCGCATCAACTGTAATCAATGAACAAGGCAGGAAATAAAAAGCCACTAAAAAAAATCGGCGATTTACTTCGAAATGGAGAAAGAGAGAGAGCACATTGTCAAAATGGATAGAAGTTTTATGTGAAGCGATCGACGAACGATAACAGTCGGAATGAACAGCCTGCAGCCCATCTTGCCAACGCACTGAACCCGTGTTCGATACGAGAGTAGGGTTATATCCTTGCCACCCCTATCCCCTCGAGCCGCGGTCTCGACGCCTTACAGCCCTGTCCCACTTTTAACACGAGTGCGACGAAGAAAGAGTTATAAAAGAATATGTACGAAGGGATGAGGCGGGGGAGGTTGAGCGTGGAACGGCAGAAGTGAAAGAACGATCACGATGCGTTACAGCGCGTTCACGACCAAGAGAGGCCTTGCACAAGATGGCCGCTCGCTCGCGCTATGCGAAAGAGCACGCGAAATGGCGCCTGCGCGGCCATCTTCCCCTTCCGCGCTTCCACCGTGCGTCTAGTCGCCAGTCTCGCGTATCTTGCATCTTCGTTTTCCTACTGGTTCGCTGGCTTTCCCCACTTTGTTTCGCGCATCCATAACCTACCCCTGGAACCTCGTCCCGCCGAGCATTTCTCGGCCTCCCGCCTCGCTGCGAACCCCCCGCCCGCTCGGGCCACCCCTCGCACCGGGACCAAATCTCACTCCCAACTCTACCAACGTTTTCATCATCTAGCCCTATTATTTGTCCCTCGATATGACGCAATCATGCGTATTTTTATTAATATTCCGGTTGAAACGCGAGCCATCCAACAATTTTGAGGTTAGACCTATGGAATTCGGAATATTCTGGAGAGGATATCCGCTCCATTATTAGGCAAGAACGAAACGAGACTTCCGTAGTCACTAACGATCAAATTCAGCGTGGCAGTGTAGGTATTAGCGAGGCCAAATATGCTTGGAATAACTCGTCTTCATTTTCGGATTCAAAAGAGATTGGTTCGTAGTGTAAAAATTAGCGAATTCGTATTAGACAAAAGAATGTTGGTTCGATAACTTGAAACGGGAGGAAGTGCTTCTGCCTACGGTTCATTGGTGGTCTGCCCCGAGAAACTTGTCATTCGAAACGAGTTGCACCAGCAAGCTAGGGAGAGCGAACTGCAGCAATGATGGCATTCACCTGATAGACACCAGTCTATCATGATGGAACTTGCCATTGAGAATGAACTGCTCCAGCTTGCTGGTTCAGTTTATTCCAAATGTAGTCCAGCTTGCCGGAGCAGCTCATTCAAAATGTAGTCCACCTTTTTGGTGCAGCTCGTTTCACTTGTCGTGTTCCACGATCAACATTGGTGCATCTCATGAACGGGAATAAAAATCATTGGGCATCGAATGAAAACTGGACAGTTGATCCTACAGCATATTTACCAATATCTGGATATCGATTTATCAGCGTTCTTCCATCTGTGGCGTCCATCCATCTCTCTCGTGTCTCCACCACTTGTTGGCTGAGCCACAAGCGGGAGAGCAACAGATGCTTCGCTAGGAAATTGCGTCAGGTTCCTCCTACCATAGGCAGTTTAAATCGTGAACAAGGATTCAACCTCTATTGCAGCCCCTTCTCGATTTACGTACAATTCCGCTCCTTCCCTCCCTCCCCCTCTCTCTCTCTCTCTCTCTCTTTCTCTTTGCCTCCTCTGTGTCGCTTTTATAACTACATTATATATTGATTTGGCAGCTACTACCAGGCCGCGATGTGGAAAGCAGCGATGAAAACAAAAAGAACGGACTGCACCAAAAATGTGTCTCGCGAAGGGAAGAAAAGCGGAGCTTTTCCCTTCTCCATCATCCCTTCATCCCTACTAACTGTGGTAGAATATACACTCGGTGAGACTACCCCGAGGGGTGGGATGCCGGAGTGGGGAAGCGAGAAAGGAGAAGCTCCAATACTCTCGTTCCTGACGGGGTGGTGGGGCTTTTACTATACCGACATGCGAACTAGGTCAGTAACACTTGCTCGATATATGCCGGAGCGTTTACTCCGCTGTTCCCGGTCCTCAATAGCGCCAGCAACTCCCCTCATACCCCTCCCTGTTCTCCGCACGATCGTCCGTGTGTATGCTCGCGAATAAGTTAGTTTCGATTACTCCATACTGGGTATGTCGGGGAGAGTGGGTTTCGACCGTCGTTGATCATGGATTATTGCTAGAGTGTCCTATTGATCCAAGCACGTTTATCAGTTATTGTACTTGATTATGCAGCGAACAATATAACTAACGACGCAATCGTTCGTTGTATTGACTCCTGATCAAACTAGATATCACAATGTCTCAATGACGCACACAATTCTGGAGTCTTGAGGGTCGGTAGGATTCCGAAATGTTCGGGAACAGTGAAATACTGGAACGTTCAGGATTCAGGTTAGACGTCCAAGTAGGATCGTGGAATCTTGAGGAACATTAGATTCTTGGAGTCCTGAGGGTCAGTAGGGCCAAAGAATCTTGAAAATCAGTAGGATCCTGAGTTTTTGAATCAGCAGGCTAAAAGATTCTGAATAATCGCAAAAATACTGGAGCCTGGTGAATGTTAAGAGTACTGGAACTGTGAAAACTTTAAGAACCTTTGGACTCGAAGGAATTTCCAGATTGTAAAGTAGAGTGGTAACAGGAATATAGATAACTGAAAAAGGCGATTAGATCCAAACGCCCGTATGCACAGAATTTTTGCATTTGGAGAATTCACAGGGTTCTGTTGTCTGAAAGATCCATATGACTTCGAACGATCCAAAGATAAGCAATTCTTCTTACACCAGTTTTTTTTTTTCAAACAACGACCGATAGTAATCCTAACCTAAATACTTCAACCGCTCCAAGCGCTGGACACAAATCGACGATTTTTCATCCCGAAGCCAACGATTTTCCAGTAAACGCAATAATTCTACCGGAATGTACTCGACGCCCATGAATCATTCGCCACTTCAAACGCCGAGGTACCAGACCAGAGATGTGCCGAGAGTATTCTCCACTGTGACAAACGAACGAACGAGACGAAATTCCAAGTGTTCCAAGTGGCTACAAAACCCTAAAAGAAGATCGTACTCCATTTCGCTGTTGAAGACATCAGCGGCGGAGTGTGGTTACGATCGCTGGCAGGTCTTCAGGATGATAGCTCGTCGCGAGCCAAATTGAGTGCCATTGACCCCACGGGTCATCGGCCTGGTACGTACACTCTGGAAGAACGTTCCCAAATGGACAATCAGCGGGGAAGTACGAACCTGCCGAGCAAGATGGAACACTCCATCGGGCCGTGACACTCTCGTATTGAATCATCCGTAATTCCGCTTTCGAGTCTACGAACGGTAAAAGCACACGATGAGCTAATCTCCTCCTCCTCCTCCTCATCCTCCACCTACCATCCCTGCTCGTCTATATATCTTCTCGCGGAAAAAAAGAATATATTAAAAGAGAACTGGGGCGGTATACCCAATGTGGATGTAAATGTGCCGGGTTGAAATGTTGGACGCGTGTGTAACGTCCGTATACGACTCCCCTGTACCGCGCGCGGAGAGGAGTAGGTGGTGTGTATGGGTCGGGTTGGCAGATTAAGGGCGGGGGAGGAGAGGGCAGCGCCGGGGCGAGGGGAACAAGAGCTTCTGCAATCAATACGAACCAGTCCTCTTGGGTACTCTCGGTTCTATATATCTCTCCTTCATCCCTCCATACAACCCCTGGCTTTCCTTCCCTCCCGCTCGATCCTTCCGTCTCGCTCTTTCTCTCTCTCGCTCTTTCTCTATCTCTCTTTCTCTCTGAAACTTCCCCCAACCATTTCAGTCTCGTCATCACTCCACTCCCTATTCCCTCTTCTCACTCAAGGAATTCCCTGCGTGTCTGCGTACACGTTTGGCGTGGGCCACATTATGAATATCCAGACATGTTTCACTCACCCTCGCATCGCTGCGAATTTGCACAGTTTGACGGCGACACAAAGCACCGATCGTCGAGAAGGATGACTCGGTTCACCGGAACTGGTCATTTTACATTACCGAAGTATTGGCTTCGGATAAGTGGAAACCCGCGCTCTTTTGGACACCCCGAACATCCCGGGCTGTCCTCATTGCCATACTTTTCGACAATTATTTGAAGGATCGACTTCTGAAAAACGCTTACTTCGAGTGGCAAGTTTGCGTCGATCGCTGCATCACCCGCTCGTTCAATTCCTCCTCAACTATCGTTCTATGCTTGAGAGTTCTACCCGGAGCTCCGCGGATTATTCTACCCTTGCCCACAGCACTTTCCCAATACTTTGGGCTTCGTATTATTCGTCCAGGAACAAGCGGACCGCGTCGAAGTCTGGCCGAGTCACCTTATTGTCGTTCGGTTATCCAAGATTTCTCGAAGTTACCTCGAACGGCGCGGACCCCTCGCTTTATTACGAAACTTGATGGGCTCGATTTTGCCCTGCTGAGATGACGTTGCAACGCAACACGTGTACAGGGTGTCCCACGCAAAAATGTCATCCGTGAAAATGTCATTGGTGACAATAAGGTGACCCTGTATAACGGTTGGACGTAGAGCGGATCTTGGGTGGTCGTTGCTGAATCGTGTTGTTTTTTTTTTGTTCGATAATCTCGCACCTAAGATTCTGCATAATTAATATTGTTTCGTTACTTTTCGTCAAAATCAATATTTTCAATTTTTCACCGATTATTTTGTCGCGCTGAATGGCAAGTTCGTGAATTTTTGTTTAAATGGAATTTCCAATTCCTCTTCCGTTTTTATTGGAACAGAATTTTTCATTCCGTCTCTTTGTCTGATATCGAATTTCTTTTATTTTCCCGTTGAAGGGATTTTTGAAATATTTCGTCACATCCCATTATCCTTTTCCACAAATTAAACTTTGACAGCGAAACGAAACGAGGTTCAACCAAACTTCAAATATTTCATTTTTTATTTCACGTTATTATTTCATGAAGAATCGAATCTATCAACGTTTCTGACTCGGCTACCACTTGCTTGATCTTCCGATACGAATTACACGAGAGATGCATTCACGAGCGAGAGACGCCCTTGTGTCTTCCTTCCTACACGTATATCCTGCCTCATCTCATTATTTTGACTTTATTATCTTCCTGTCTTGCTTCTTCCTCATCTTCTTATCGCCTATGCGACCCCAATTTCATCGGATACTCAGTCGCGTGGTGCGAGTGAATGAAAGTGAAAAAGAACGAGAGGGAAAGAAGTATCATTTGTATCGTCCTCTGATGCTAGCGTATTTTAAGGCAATGACGAACACGTTGGAAACTTTTGACGCAGCACCTCGTTACGTCGGTAATGACAATTTTGGGATTTTGCGCTGCGAGTAACAACCGACGGATGACGCGTCCCGCACGCGAAATCGGCCGCGAACTCTCGACTTTTCGGGCGAAGAATCGTGCCAGGACAATTGCCGAGCGCTGAGCGTAGCCGCGTTTGTATTTATGTACGTGTGGATTCGTTACGAGCGCAGCGTGGAGAAAAGACGCGCGTAGTTTCGTCCCAACGAAAACACACAAGTATATTTACGTGTGTCAACCGATACTCACATACATATAAGTGGTATATACTTTCCGGGAAAACTATACGAAATATCAATATGAATCTAACGCTATTATTTAAGTTAAGGAAAAACCTTGTTCAAACACACCCATTGAATCTCTAAAGTATATAAGAAGAAGTTTCTTTGCTACGAAATTTCATCTTTTTCACGCCATCTAGTGTACTCCGATCGGACTTATACAACGAGAGATACAGATAACTAAAGCCATCTGTTGGAAAAATCATGGATTTCTTTTTACTACAACTAATATACACATACAGGGTGGCTTACAACTATCAGTGGTGTATTGGTGAAGTTAAAAGTATTCGAAGTGAGGAAAACCATTTATTACTGACACGCGACAAAGTTTGCTCGAAATATTTGAGTTCGATGAAGTCCAACGCGGATAAAGAAATCGCGAAATTGGATAATAAAGAAAACAATTTTCCTCTTTACGTATCAAAGAACAGACAAAAATGATCGCGTCGTTTTATCGATTTGTAATAAGATTCTACGTATCCGTTATTTTTCACGAGTAAAGATATTGATTATTGTTTTTGCGTTATTGTTTTCAATTTATTTGCGAGGAATTCACGCGTGATGGATGCATTTTTTTTTTTTTTTTTTTTTTTTTTTTTTTTTTTTTTTTTTTTTTTTTTTTTTTTTTTTTTTTTTTTTTTTTTTTTTTTTTTTTTTTTTTTTTTACGCGCGTATTATCGCTCACCGATGTGCACCGACTCGTCGATCGCACCTGATTGGCCTTTTTTGAAATATTAATAATTATTCAGGGTTTTATTCGAAACTCATACATGCTTATATTGACTTAGAATTTCAGCCATAACCTCTCATTGCGAGAACTAAACATCGATTGTGGAACACCCTGTACATTAACAATGTAGTATTTATTTATTTATCGAGTGTCAAATTTGATAGATAAGTAACAATGTAATTATTATCACTTATCTATTTTTTTTAGTAAATTATCACTTTGTTATCATCGTATCAATAATTTTAATTATTACTTTAATAAGCAACTGTAAACAATAGATTTGAAAGAAAATCGTTGTTTCTTAAAACAGATTTGCTAAGCCTTCAACAAGCTGTTTTTATCGTGCGTGAAATAAAAGAAAAGGTTTCAAACTTTTGTCATCACTCTGGGGAAAATAATCTCATCATTAGCAAAAATAATTAGTAAAATTAGTAAACAAAAATGTTACAATGAAAATAATTAGTAATTAGGGAAAAAAATGTAAATTAATTTTAAAATTAGTAAAAATTAGTAAAAAAAAAATGGTTACAATGTACATTTTTTCATAATTAGTCAAAATAAATGTTCCAATGAAAAACATCTGTCAAGACTAAACTACTATTATACTGAAAAAGTTCAGCAAATTTAACGTCGTCCGTTTGATGTCGAGAAATCGTGTACACCGTTCGGTAAAAACATAGTTTCTACAAAAACGCATTTGATAATTAAACTAGTAGTACTATTATAACAATTTTAATCCATAAAACCATCAATTCGAGTAACTTCAAAGGATAAACGATATTTGCAATTATTACAGTAGTCTAACCTCTCGAACGAAACACGAACTTTTTCCACACTGGTATCGAAGTCCCGCTTGATCCGGCTTACATCCGGTTCACTGCTCGGACTTCGAACACGAATATCTCGGCCAATTATTGTCACGCGATATTAAGAAAAACGGATTTTACTAGTAAAAACTGAGCTTGCAAGCTCACAAATGATACCCTGATAGTTGTGAGTCGCCCTCTACTGTACAACCATAAAACGTGAAGGAAAAAAGGAATCAAGGGAGGGGTTGAACTTCGAAGCACACTTTGCACCCCATGGTGGTTTTCGTGTCTTTCCTTTATTTCATTTACTTTTCCTTCAAATTGCATCACGCTAAGCGTTGAGTACCCTCGCACTACCAACTCCCTCTCTCTCTCTCTCTCTCTCTCTCTCTCGCGCGCGCATTCACGTGCCTCTGCGTTTATGTACAGGCTCTCACGCAGCTTGCCCCTGGATTTTTTTTGACGGCGAACGCGGTATATTCATTTCTCAAGCCCCTCGTACACATCCGGAGCTATCGTCAACGCAAAACGAACAACACACCACGGTTCCCACATTTTATGAAAATTTGCAACCATGTTGATCCTCGGGACGGAATTTCGCAGCGTCTTTTTTTTTAAGTGGAAATTCTTTCAGTTCCCATCGCCGTTTGGGTCCAACGTAATGCAAAATGAAAAAATATAATGCCGGAGTTGAACATTTCCGATTACCGAAAACTTCGATCGCGCGATAGAAAATCTCTGAGCACCAAAAAAATGTTAAAATCCTACGAGTTTTGACCTAAACAGATGACATATTTGGTTAAAAAAAGAGGTGTTTATTAACATTCGACGTAAAATTTTTTACTTTTTTTTTATTGCTATAAAAAGAAACTATTATTATTATTAACTGATAAATGAATATTTATTTATTAGAGTACTAAGATAAATATTAAAAAATATAAATAAAATATAAATAAATATTCATTTATAAATATTCTAATAAATAAATGAATATTTATTTATTAGAGTACTAATTAATACTTATACGATATGTATATATATATTATATAGTATATAGTATAATTAAATATACTATATTATACACAAAGTAATAAATATATATTTATTTATCAGTGATCTTCGTCGAAAAATAAAATTAAACAAACGCAAAGATTGGAAATATAATGTACGTAGCCCGGGACATGTGAAAAGTCACCTAATTTTTCAACAAACCTCGCAAGTAGGTCAACGGAAACGAATTTCGATAATTCGTCCAATTCGAGGAGCGAGTGTGTTTAAAACAATTGTTTGCTCTCATACGAGTGTGTAATTTGTGAATTTCGTAGGCGTCCCGGAAATCCTAGAGTACGTATAATTTCGGGATTGAAATGTAAATTTGGGTGACGACGTAATCGAGGCGAGAAATTCGAATTCCACGCTGGATTCGCGCGGCAACGAAACAAATCCGATATTCGTTTAAACGGCAATGCGAATTACGTGCACTTATGGGCGATTGATGATTATGATTTTTGGAAGCTTTGATCCAGATCACAAGCTGGAATCAACAAAAGTATAAAAAAAAAACGATGTTCAAAGGGAGAGAAAGAAATAAGCTCGAACATGAGTCGGTATCTTATTTTTTTTCAATCATTGATAAGACGCCACTTTCATCGTTGCTACCACGGCTACAATTAACATCTTGAATCCCCTTATCACGACCAGCGAACGAAGAAGCCTGCGAGAGTCTTCAATTAGGGGTTGGATAACACAGGGAAATATCGCTTTCAGTAAGGACGAAGACCGAGCGAGTACACGACGTTGCCGCGGAAAATTACAGATAGGACACGATTAAAGTACACCACCGGGTTGGTACAAACGCTAGGAGGTAGCCGAGCTCTTCGTTACATTTACTTGAGCTACGAGATGTCATTGCTAGCTTCTCCCTCCCTTTCTCTCTCCTCTCGGACTTCTTCGCAAGAAACCTGCCAGTGCAATTCCTTGCTATAGTCCTTCACGGCTTGTTCCCATTCTCCGTACCGCCTGGCTACGCTCACATTCGTATAATCCACAAATTACTACCCCTGCGCTCGAGTCAGGGGAAAAAGTAACGACGTAGGAGGACAGGGATCCAAAGTGACTCGAAGACCAACCCTTATTCGAGCCAACTCAAACGGGGCTAATACCCGAGTCTGAAACTCGTACTATTCGTTCTCGTCAGCTTTCGAGAAATGAGAAAAAAAAAGGGCAATACTTTTTTGAAAGTGAGAATTTTTACTGCGATAAAAAAAAAGCAGCTTCGTTTTCGTTTCATCCTCCAAAAACGCTGACGGGAAAATAAACAATACCGCAACAATAAAAGATATTCAACTACACTCAATCTTCATTTCCAATGAAAATACGAAGCAACTTTTAGTCGAAATTAAAAGAATCTACACTTACCGAAATTGTAGAAAAAAAAAAGAATTATAAAATAGCTTCAAGATCCAAAAGAATATTCGATTTTGTTTATAAGCGAAGAAAATATTTATCTTAGAGACGAGTGAGTTTTTATCGATATTAACGACAGCTTGTCTCGCGATTAAATAAATAACTGTAAAAAGGACAATGAAGTGTGTCAACGAACGGAAGAGGACTATAAAGAAAAGAGCATAAAACGAGTGACACGCGATGGTGAGGACCAAAGTAATGGCTAATTTTTTAAGTTTTATTTATCTAACGGAGCTGTTAGATAGCTCCCTCTTTCGTCTTGTGTCCGAATGTACCCATCCTCTGATCTTTGACTCCGTCGCGACGCCAGGCGTCCATCCAATAAAGGTGAATTTAACGACCTATCGTTAACTTAATAAACGATGGGATAACATAGTCGAAGCTTTTCCCGTATACGCGCTGTTTCAGTTCGAGAGAAAAAGCTGATACAGCGATCAAGAGAGATGACGACCAAGAAAGACGACGATGCGCCGATCATTGTTTTTGTCGTTTTTCTTTTCTTTACAATGACAGCCGATGCGTCACGTTGACGTTCAGTGTGAAAAATTGCGAGGAAGGTATCGGTAGCGTTACAACACGAAAATTGCAGAATTCTCGTACTTAGGGATGGTAAACGTTGCGGTTACGTAAAACGCTGTAATTTACCTGCGCGCCAATTTTCCCATTTTTAGAACTTTATTACACGGAAGTCAAGACGAGACTCGCTTGAGCGAAAATTTCTTTAAAAATAGCTTAGTCGAAGCCGAGTCGTTCGAGAAAAGGCAAATCATGCAGAAAGCGTGAGAAATTGCGAGTTAAGAAGTTAGACCACTCGGAAAATTAAAAAAAATAATACGTCGCTTGAAAAAAACACAAATTGAAGGCGTTCGTTTAAAGTCGTCGTAATGTAAAAACAAAATTCTAATACCCAGCGGTTTTTTTTACAGAAAATATATCAGCCATTTGTTTATCTTTGTGTGAAATTTGGGTGCCAGCGAAAATACAGTTTTTGAAAAAAAAATTCAAAATTCGAGTTATTTCGTAGATAGATTACATTGGAATCTGTAGTATCTCCGATACTATTCGGATAACCATTTTTTTAATTTCACGAATCGATAATATGATCCACTACGACACACACAAAAATTATCAAATTAGCGATTTAATACTAAAAATGTAATAGTGAAAATTGGCCGATAGAGGACGGATCAGGCAGTCCAATAAGAGCGGAACGAGGAAGCCTAATAAGGTCCTGATCAGACAACGTAATACGGGTCACAATCGATTTCGAATCAGAATATATATTTTTCATTATTAAGCTGTCCAAACATGACAAGGTCACAGATGACGGAAGTATTATATATCTTATTGACATTCGACAATTTGAAACGGTAACGTGAAACGACCCAGCCGTAATAATCGGCCACGAATATTGGTCATTTTTTTCTCAATTAGTAACAACTGTAATTTATTAGTAACAATTATATCTATTAATGCTAATTTGATATATTGGGCCATGAATGATGAATTTCTAGAAATACCACCAAATTTATTCGTACGTCATAACATTTTTTAGAACATCGAAAAATAATACGAATTATTAAATTTCTTTTAGATTGTGAAGTGAAAAAAGGGTTTAAATATAATAAATATAAGGCAGTCATTAATACCTTAGGGTTAATGTAATGATATATTATATCGCTAATTGAAAACAACTTTTTTTACTGGGACCATTATTCATACTCGACATCGTCACAAAGCGATTTTCAGGTTATAAATATGACGTATTTATCTTCAACTTCGCGCCACTGCTACCAGCCTGAGAATTATCAAATGTCCATGATTTACGACAGTAATTCCGAGTTCATCACAGAAGAAAATATTTATTAAATAATTGTACAAAGTAATAAAAACATTCAATCGAATCGTCGAATATGGAACGTTTCGACTGACGTTTTTATTCTCAACATTTTGTTACCATTATTAATTAACAATAACGATCCCATCCTTTTTCGCATAATCGAGAAAAACGATTCTAATTTTGTTGATAGAAGGAATTAACAAAAGAATGTTAAGTCAAATATTCGACAATATTGCCCATTTTAACAAAAAAAAATCGTTTATTTTTGTTTCGGATTATTCATATCGTCTTAAATAACAAATATTTTATACTGAATTTTCGCATTTAATCGATTAGCCATTATCAACTGGTCATGAACGAACGTTTGGCCGTTGAGTGACTGATAGAAAACTAAACGTCATCAACAAAAATGAACGCTGTAATCAACGCAACGCCTACGATAAATTATGAATCGTGAATAACTGACGTCTTCTGCGTTAATGTCATTTGAAATCGTTATCGGTCAATCGTGATGATTGCGAAAATCCATTTATGATTGATCGATGGACTTTCGTTCATGACAAATCTATTTTTCGTTGATGTTCAAATTTGCAATCAGTAATTCGATCCTCGGGCAGTCGTCAACTTCCATCTCTCGATACAATTCGGTTCATGATTGGCCCGTCTGTGATCCCGATCATTGATACTCAAAATTGTTATAAGCCGGTAATCAACCAAATTCTATTCACAAATGTCCATTTGGAAATGATTTCAATTCGCCCTTTCCAGTCGGAATGGAATATTCCAAAAGTTATTTCATTTCGAGGAATGACGCGTATGATGCACTCGCGTCAGCAACTCCACCCCCCCCCCCCCCCCGAGTTTCCCGCAAATCGTCTAGACCATTAGCTCTTTGAACTCATTGACAACGCTCAAATTCAAAATAAGGTAAATTTGAAGTGAGAGCCCTACTAACTTTGAGGACCTATCGTCGAGAAACCATGATGACCAAAAAACTAAAAAAGACTAAAAAAAACTATTTTAATGGATTTTTTAAAATTCTGGATCATCTTTTAATTATTCTTATTTTTTTTTTATATTGTTATATAATTCTTTATCATTTTTTAATTATCCTTATTTTTTTATTGTTATATAATTCTTTATCATTCTTTTATTATTATTTTTTTATTTTATTCTATTTTATTGATAATTCTCTTTTTTTTTTAAGTGTTACTCGAAGGATATTAGAAAATCGCCAAAATGACGAGCGAAACAATTAAGGGGACGAAAATTGCGTGGTAGTATACTGCGGAGCGTCGTATCGGGTCGCTATATACAATTGACGTATAAACAAGCGGGCATTATCAGGGAAAATATTTATGACGTATAACTGAGCCAGGCTCGCCGTCGAGTATGTGATAAATGCTCGTGCGGGTTAGGCTCTCGGGTGAAACGCTATCGTTCACTCGGTACACTCGTTCAACCCATTACGTCACTCACTCAATCAACCCCATCGATTCTTGAGCCTCGCCCGTGCGCTCGCCTCGTCGAATAACAAATAAAAGGGCATCCCCCCTATCTCCGTGTTTGAATTTTTTTCCATTTTCCTAAACACCGATCCCCGTAAGAGTGAAAGCCTATTTTATACACTGATAAAAAAAAAAACTTTTTTCTCATTTGCGAAAAACAAAAATAGGATAGGATAAGATAATAATATACAATTTTTGAATATTCATTATGGTTGTATTAAAAAAAAACGTAACTATTGATTTTTTAGAATTGTTATTTGGGGCATGCTTTTTTTGGATTGCAAACGATGCAAATAACTTGCCAAAAGGACTCGTTACTTAATTTACTTATTTTATAATTTGAATGGTAAAGAAAAATATTTTTGTGTATAATTTTTTAGATCTTTAAAAATAATTTCAACTCTGTTTTTGCATACACAATCAACAAAAGTGATATATATATATATTTAACAAATAAACAAAAATCCGAAAATACATCAAAATTGGTTTGGTCATCGGATAGGTTGGCTCGATTTTTTTATTTGTAAAATACGATAAGATTTCTACGTCGTTTTTTTTGTTTGGGGTCAATATCGGTCATCCGTTATATCGGGGTCCAAAAGTATCAGATGCAAATGAATTGTCAACAAAACTCGATGTTTCATTTGTTTATTTATAGATTTACGAGCACGAGGCTGATCGTGACAATTTTTCATCCTATGATCCTCTGATAAACTTTCGCTGATGCGATCCTTCAAACTTTTCGACAGCATAATGTATTGAATCGCCATATCGATGGATTATGAATAACCAACATATTTTCTATTCTCCCCGCAGAAAAAAAGATACGTTGAAAAAAAAAACCGCACATCGGTGGAATTTATCGTGAGCTGCTTGTCTCGATATTGTCATCGTCGTATATTCCAAGACAAATCGCAAAATAGTTTCGCAGGGAAGAGCGAAAGTGGAATGAACAGTCGAACAGGAAAAATATGAAGGAATATTCCGCGCGTTATTTCCGAGCATGGTCGTTGAAACGTCTTGGATCTTTCTGACGATTTAATTAGAGAGACGACAAATATTTTTTTTGCTAATAAAATGTGTGAAAACCAATAGGCATTGTACGTACTTTATTGCCCATTTTCATGTCCAAAACTTAAGCACTTAGCTTTGAATAAATTAAACAAAATAATTTTTTTTCTTAAAGCTCCACTATTTACCTTTAATTTCCAATTTGAAAAATTATGGTACCTTTTTTTTCCACCGAGTCACAATTTTTTTTGCAAATCAAAATTTTTGTCCAAATTTCTATATTTATTTAACAGAAAATGTATGAAAAAAAATTCATTTTTATCATTTTCACAATTGGCACTCCGAAACGAACGTCTCAAGAAGTAGCCTGAATTTTTGTAGAATTTTCTGAGTGTATTAAGGGGGTGAAGTAATGGCCGGACGCGATAGACCCACGTTTGCAGACGAGAGGTGGGAAAAAAGCGTTTGCAGACGAAGTGTTAAGATATGAAAAATTTCTGGACGTTATATAAGTAATATATTCTCTTATAAACATTTATATATTTTTTACAATATATATACAAGGTGGATCAATAATTATTAGCACCTTCGAAACCATAAGCTTCACAAAATTAATTCCTAAAATGAAATTGTACATTACGAAAAGTGCCAACCGATAGCGGTAATAGTTTTTTTTTGCACGTGGAGATACTTCGGACATTTGAAGGTCAACTCCATTTTTACAAACGTATCGATAAGTTATTTTTTGGTACTATGATAGAGGAGATTAAAACGAGTTCAGCGATCTACAACATACGATCATTGAAGGTCATTGAAGATCCGTTTGAAAAAATGAAGTTGACCTTCAAATATCCTTCAACTGTCCACCTGGAAAAAAAACTGTTATCGCTTTCGGATAACTTCTTCCGTACTTTCGTAATTTCATTTCAGCAAATACTTTTGTGACCCTTTTAGTTTCGAAAATATCTAAAATGCTAATAGTTATTGATCCACTCTGTATATATATATTCCCGTAATGAAAATGTCCAAAAATTGTTCACATCTGATCGCAACAATCACATCAATATTATAAAGTCAAAAGTTTATGTATATATGTTTATTACTTCTTCATGCTTAAACCGCCGAACTAATTTTGATGAAATTTGGTATGAAGATAGATTAGACTCTGGATTAACACATAAGCTACTTTTTATCCCTGAAAAATGCTGCTTTCCCGTGGGATAGCCGAATAATTCAAAAGTGTTTTTACCTCACGCCTACAGGGTTTAACGGATCGGGATGAAATTTGGTACCAAGATAGCTTATAACTCGGACCAACACGTAGGCTACAATTCATCCCGGAAATGTGCAGTGTTCCCATGGGATGAGCAAATAATTCAAATATTTTTGTAACTCCTCGACGTCTAAACGGCTGAACGGTTTTTCACGAAATTTCGTTGTTTTCACGAGATATTATTATATATATCTGTATATATCGAGATACATTTGATCAATATTAAGTAACGGTGATAATTATATGTACAAATTGGTCACCGAAAAAATAGTACAACAAAACAAATAACAATTGAAAAGTTGAAAAAATCCAAATATACTCCCGTTCGTTCGAAAGAGAAAAATCACACACATATTTTTTTGGTCCATAAATATGTAATTACGAAATTTGATAAAGAGAAAAATTATTCAGTAATTTTTATGGATAAAAAAAATATTCGATGTTCCGATTTTGTTGTTGTTGAATTTATCCCTTTCAAAATAGGACAATTTATAATTTAGTAATGTATAAATTAGGGTCATATGCAAATTGCTATAAATCTGAAAATATGAAGAATTTCCATATTTCCTTTTGACACATTTTTAATACTCGTTGCTTGGAAACAAAAATGAAATAATTCGATTAAAAATATATCATCATTTTTCATACCCCCTTAAAAAAGCGATTGACTCAGCGTGGCACACCCTGTACGCTATCCAACGGAACCCTCGAATAGGGTATGAGTAAACCCTGTTTTTATATAATCGTCTGTACGTATATTTACGAATTCATATCTGATAGAAGTGGAAAAATAAAATAAAAACGAAGTTCCACAGCGATCGAAAATTGTCTTAATTGACTCCAGACGATGAAAGAGTGCGGGGGAGGGGAGACTTGTGTCGGCGTACGCGTATACGTACACCCACGGGATCGAATTGACCAGAAGGGCGTGCGCTCGTAAAAAACGAACGAAAGAAGGTGGCCAAGAGCCAGGGGCACACGAGAGTATACAACACTCGAGAAACTGTAACGACAGCGGGAAACAAAAAAAAAAAAATAGCCGGAGTACAATAACGTATAGGTATCTCAGATACGCCATCAGAAGTATAAGATTATCGAACGGGGTGCGGGGAGACGTCGCGAGAGCTTAATAGATTTATCCTTGATCGATAATACGTATTTTTATTTCTTTTTCATTTTCCCCTGTGAATTTCTTCGTGGGAGGTACGTGAGACTGCTCGTGAACGCGGCTCGAAATCGATTAAATGAAATCGAGCCGTGACGTGACATTTTCTAATAATCATTATTTTTTTTTAATAACTTTCTATTATTTTTCAATTATTTTCATTTCATTTTATTTTTTAATAATTCTTGATCATGTTTTCATCATTTTTATTTTATTTCATTGTTATATAATTCTTTATCATTTTTGTATTATTGTTTTTTTATTTTATTCTATTTTATTAATAATTATCGTTTTTTTTTTAAAGCATTACTAGATGGACATTCGAAAATTGCAAAAATTCTTGAAAATTTGAATAATTGAAGTTCTTGATAGAATAAAAATACACGAATTATTTTAGAATTCTACATTAAATAACACAGTAGTTATAAACAAATGGATTTAACACGATCGATTATGGGGAACCAACTTGTTCAAACGTTACTGGTGTTTATTTTACATAATTTTGTTTTTTCGTTTTGTTTTAAGGAAGCCCGATACTATTAATTATAAAAGTCATAACTATACGAATTATAGGATAAGATAAAAGGATAATTGTGTTATTTTTAAGAAAATCAACCGAATTATCGCGATCACAATTTTTTCATACGTTGAATTTGCAACGATTATTTTTCTTGACAGCAGATATAATAATGAAAAAATGACACAATGATATAATTAATAATATAATAATATCATCAATAATATTATTAGTCATTGATATAATTGATGATACAATAATATCATTAATAATGTTTTCTTGACATTACATATGAAAGTACAGGTACAGCGTCTTTTTATAAAATGTTAACTAAAAAAAAAGAGAGGGAGAGTGCTCATTAACTGTGCACACTTTATCAGTATAACTTTCATTACAACTTTGTCATTATATTTTTCAAATCCCATTCGAATAATTATAATGAGATTTTTTATTTGTATCGCTTTCACGAAAATCCTGTTTTCGTAACGATTTCTACGTTACAAAAATATAAAGCATTCTAATAAAAAAGAAAAAAAAAAAATATATATATATATATATATATATATAAATAATTTCAAACACGACTAACTAAGACAATCGAATTCTGGAAGCGACACGTGAATAAAAGGCTTTCTTAAAATACAATAAAATTCCACTCGTCAACTTTGAAATAAATCTTTGATCGTTTTTTCTCTATAGTCGATCGAACGAGAAATATTTTTCAGATAGGTTTCTTATTGAAAATGGAATTACATTTATTCCGCTATACTCGATTTGGAATGCTGACTTTTATTTCGTTACCCTTCATTATATGCAGTGAATACTTATTTTTCGAAAAGCGATAGAAAATAATATATTTCCGAAAAATAGTATATAATATAATATTACGAAAAAAAAATAATATTTTTTCCATTCGCCAAAAGCTTCACGCAAGAGGCTTAAAAAAGTGGAACGAAACCCTATAAGTGACGAATCTACAGACAACTCTATTAAACGAGCACTTTCGTATGGCGAGGCCATCATCTCTAGATTAACTGTTCTCTCATTAATCGTGGCCTCGTTTGGCTCGTACGAACCCTAACGTAATTAAGAATTACGTAATGGTGGATTACCAGTGGGAATAAGCAAACGAGAGCGATAGTGTTTAGTGTTAAACCATTGAGACGCCAATGATGACTAATGATCTATAGAAAATACATGATTGTACAGTGATAAGAGTATGAGAAATGCGATTCATCATCGTACTGCGCGCAATTAGCGTTCAGCATAATTGGCACCGAAAAAAAAAAACCAATTAACGATAATTATTTTTCATCGTCGAAGTATTACAATTTTATTTATTTAATATGATTTTTATCTTATCGAAAATGAAGATTCGCGAAGATCTTTCGTCGCGAATTTGCGTCCTCGTGTTTCGAAAATAATTTTTTTAAACCATTTCACGTCCATTATCTAAAAACAAAAATTTAACCAGGTTTGAATTGCTATAGAAAATTTAATAAAAGTTATTTGGAATTTAGACACAAAATTGTAGTATATCCTTTTTGAAACGTGGTGCAGGTATTTTGAAATAGGAATATTGCAAATGTATTCTGCTTGCTTAATCTATTTTCAATAAGAAGTATAGTTTTTACAGGTTTACCTGGTTATATCCCTAGTGTATAGGGTTACGAGAGGATAGTTTTGAAATAATATATTTTTTACGAAAAAATATCTTTTAAAAAGTATAACTTTCACGAAAGTATATTTTTAAAAAATATCATTATTACGAAAGTATATTTAAAAAAAATATAATTTTTCAGAAAGTGTATTTAAAAAAATATATAATTTTTTAGAAAGTATATCTGAAAAAATATATAATTATTACGAAAGTATGTTTTAAAAAAATATAATTTTTAAGAAAATACATTTTGAAAAACGATAGCTTTTCCGAAAGTATATATTTTTTTAAATATATTTTTTAAATATATATATACATTTACGAAAAGATATTTGTAAAAAAGGATAATTTTTACGAAAGTATATTAAAAAAAACATATAATTTTTACAAAAGTACGTTTTAAAAAAATGTATTCTTTACAAAAGGATATTTTTCAAATATACTTTCGTAAAAAAAATGATAAACCGAAATGAAGAAGGAAATAGCGTAAAATGTAGTTTGATTCCCATATGAAGAGTCCCCCCTGGCGCGTCTCTATTAATATACAGTTTGAGTGACATGGATAGCATGGACTTGGATGGACCCCCGGCAAATATCTGCTCAACGTGACGAAAATGTTCGTTTCGAAGGTATGGCTGATGGCCTTCAATTTTCCCACGATCCATAAATCAAGGGTTCGAATGAAAATAATCGACTGTAGCTCCATCGGGTGGTTCATTTTTGCAGTACTTTTTTTTGCTGCATGGTCCATAGCTATGAACCCCCTGCAATTTCCATTATACGCAACGTATACAGTTTCATTGGGGAGCAAGGTACGTGTGAAGGGCACAGCGGGATCAAGGGAGAAAGAGAGTATATTTATATGTATCATTAGGACGAGGAGTACGTACACGGTACATATACCGAAGCGTTTATATAGCATACATTGCAGTACATCGAGAGGCAATAGGCGTCGAGACGGCGGGCGTCGTCGTCGCCGTTGAGGTGCCGTTGGCGCCCATTGCCCCGTGCTAACTAGCACCCCTAGCGCACCAACACGAAACCCAACTTGCACACATTTACGCTCTTATTCGTTTCGGTCTCTCAGTTTATATTAAATGTCGTCGCGGCGGAGTCCGCAAACTCCAGGATGGCGACGCAATGCCAGAGTGGACGACGTCTCTCCCTCTCTTTCCCTCATTCGTACGCTCTTCCTTCTTCGTCTTTGCGCACACGTTTACCGTCGTAAAATTGACCGGCCATTCCGCAATGCACGAACACAAGCGCGATCCATTTATCAGAGTCATACATCTGTATCCTTTTCATCTCACTTGAGGACACTTCGAGGATTAACTCAACATCACAAATTTTCGAAATCTGTTTTTTTTTCAACGTAAAGTATTTTTTTGGAAAATTGAGTATCGAGCTCTGCAGAATTCATGCACGCGGACATTGATCAATTTATTTTGAGTTAAAAATGTTTAATACTCGAGAAAACTCGTTTATAAAGTTTCGACTATCTTTTACCTTTCACTGCTCATGTGATACAACTTCTATTTCGCCTTAAGGGCGTGACGAACGTTACCACGTGACACACGAGGGCGAGAGAAATGGTCGAAACGTTGAAAACCGCGATTTCTCGAGAATTAAATGTTTTTATCAAAAATTGCGAGCAGGAGGCCCTCGGTGCCATCGTCCTAAATACACACAACAAATTTCGTACCGATTGATTCAGCCGGTTGAGAGAATAGCGCTTTCAAATTTTCGAAGTGGACGGAGTCGTGTTCGGCATGTGCTTGAGGATACGCAGAATATCGACGTAACCTCACAAATTTTCGAACTCAGCTTTCTCATTGACGGTTGAGTTTTTTTTACTGACCATTAACGGAGTGGGGTAGGAAAATCGAACTTCGATTGATCAGAATCCTCAAAAATCCGAATTTTAATATTCCAAACCTACAAATTGTGTAAAACTCATGCCAGAAAAAGCTTTACGAAATTTGTAGTTTCGGAATATTAAAATTTGGAATTTTGAGCCTTCTGGTAAATCGAAGTTCGGGTTTTCTACCCCTCTCCACGTTGATCTCTGGAGAATTCATATACGCAGATTTTCAAGGTTTAATTTAACGTGAAAAATATTTTTCCTATCAAAAATCGTGAGTTAAACGTGTCAGGTATATTTCTCGTACTCACGTGTCATCCGGTACAGTTTCTACTTCGCCGTAAGAAACGTTTTCATGCGCGGTAACTTCGATGCGTATAAATTGCTGAAACGAGAGAAAACAAAAAAAAGAGATAAAGAGAAAGAAACGTTGGACACTTAGAAAGGAAATGTAATTTTAGTATCTAATACCAACACCGCCATTTTGAGTGAAATACGTGTGTAGATCGGCACAATTTTGTACCGAATTTCGTCATTTTACGTAAGATGAGACTTTTTTTGAGAAATGCACCCAATTTCTAAAATAATACGTGCGGAAATCGCCGCCATTTTATAGCATGTGCCGCCATTCTCTGTAAGACGATGTTTTATGGTTAAAAGCTCCCATTTGTTTAACCCTAATTGTTTAAAAAATGCAACACGTCAGTTAAAGAAATCTCATTATCAAAATACGACGCTACTACTCAGAAAAGTGCACGCCATTATCAAACTGACCGCCATTTTATGTAAGATATATTTTGCGTTGGAAGACGCCATTTTGTGAAGCAATGCATTATACCACGGGAGAACACCGCATTTTGAGAGAAAAGACACCATTTTATCGAGGAGGGTAACACTATTACCAACAAAACGTCTTTTTTCCCTATAAAGCACCATGTCAAGGAAATCGCTCAGACAAGGACATAAATCCCACATAAAAGAAACAGGGAACTAAAACATCCACAAAGACGCAGAATAATGACTGCTATGACTCGGAGAAACGGCAGATGCCATTCCTCCGTAATTATTAATTCCAGTAGGCAATTAAGGGCATGACGAACATAACCACGTGACACACGAGTACGAGAAAGATAGTCGAAACGTTTTAAGCCGCAATTTCTCAAGAATTAAACGTTTTCATCCAAAATGGCGACCGGGGGGCCCTCGGTGCCATCGTCCTGAATGCACACAATCAATTTCGTACCGATTGGTCCAGCCGTTTCAGAGAATAGTGGTTTTTAAATTTCGAAGTGGACGGAAGCGCGTTCTCGGTTTTTCGTCGCGATATCTCAAGGATGAAACATTTTTATTCAAAATGGCGAGTAGGAGGCGCTCGGTGCCATTGTCTTGAATACGTACAACAAATTTCATACTAATTGGTTCAGCTGGTTGAGAGAATAGTGGTTTCAAAGTTTCGAAGTGGACGGAGGCGTGTTCGTTATGGACTTAACCCCAAAAAACATCGGCGTCGAATTGTGTTTAAAATGACACGGTCAGATATAGAACCACATACCGGAAAGCTATCTATCTCTTTAAATATTCGCGCTATAAGAGTTGCAATGACTAGTAGCGGAATTATTTTTAAATGACTCTGTTCGTTTTAGCTTCCCTTTTACTTTTCTACACTTGTTACACTTTCTGTGAGCCTTCTACGTATTACGAAGTGCAAAAAGTGCAGTGAGTGCGAAAAACCTGATATCTTCGTGATCGCACAGCGAATAATTTGCATGCGGAAAAAAACATATATTTATTTTAAATCAAGCTTTTATTCGATGTGATAAAAAGTATAAAATAATATTTTTCTCCGAGTCACCTAGATGTGACTATAAATAAGAGCTTGGGACACCCAACATTTAAAATACTAATTGATATTATAAATCTCTAATTCTGTTTGTCTATTTAACTCTCCTCCTGTCTGTTTGTTAGGTAATCGTGCCAAAACGGCTTAACTAATTGTAATCCAACTAAAAATTGAGATAGCTCATGATATGGGTTAACGCATAGGATAATTTTAATTCAAATATTTAATATTCTTCTGATGATAATATTAGATACTCAAATATAATGTAAAGATAACCTCAACGTAACGATGAATTACAAAATATATTTATTATTTTTTTTGTTTCTATTTTAACATTCTCTGAATTGCGATTTACTTGATTTGAATATGGCACAAACGTTCAAGAATGTACGATTGACTTTGAGTCCATACGTCGTCGAATTAAATATTCATAATGGAAAAACGGTATTGTAAGTCATCTTAAGCACTATATATCATCTCCTATACCCCATAAATGACAGGGCATTTTTTTTTCGTTCACTCCGTCAAGTTTATTCACCCAGGGCGCCAAGAATGGAATTTGCTTAGTGAACCGTTCCAAGATTGATCTGCGAAAAGAGTGACTGCAACGCCTTGCGCCACCTATGTTAGCTCGTAGCGTGCATTAACGCCGAATTGACGTTCGAGCTGGACATTCGCGTGCCCAATGACGCGCGAGCACAGATATCAAAGTAGCGATGAAACTGCGCGGGCGCGATGGCTGCGGAAGAGAGAGAGAGAGAGAGAGAGGGAGGAAGAGTCTGCGTCGAAATCTTCCTCTCCCCCTAGGATTGATCGACCCGTCACCCGATCAATCGATCTCCCATCACCAATCCACACGCATCGTCATTACGGAATAGCAAAGACCAGAGTTAATGTCAAACCAAACGATACCTCGTAGCTCGTTCATCCCCTCTCCCCCTCTCTTCCGTTTATTGACATCAAACACTGCGTGGCGTAATTCACGGGAGTGCACGCGATACGAACTGGACAACTCCTGGCTACGATCACGTGTACGTTCTCGTGTTCCCTCGCGTGGATTTGCTGGGTGTGCCGAGCTCCTGTCATCGTGTTATGATACCACATTTGCACTAGGAACGTATATAAATGACAGATTTACTACCTTGCGAACGGTGTCCTCGACAAACTGAGAATGCAACGACCGCCCTCTAGGCTCTATGACCAATCCGTAAACTAATAGGGTCGAGAATACCAAACCGTCAATTCGCGGAAAGACAAAAGAATATTTTGTTCAGAGAAAGCGCAATCAACACGTAAATATCAACGGCTGGCCTAATTTAACATTTGCGATATTCTCCCGTCCGCTTTTTATTGTTTATTGAGGTCTTTATCAATTTTTATCGAAAAATAACTGCACGACAAGAATCACGGTCCGATCGGGTTCGAAGAGAAAATTCGCGACTGACAAATAATTGTATATAAACCAACATAACGATTTTATTTGCGAAAGAAATGGAAATTTTCTAACTTACATCACTGTAGCCAGTAGATTAGGATGTCGATACTTTTTCGGGGGCTCTTTATATTTGTTTCACACGCCAATGTATTTAATATCATTCAAAGGATCTGATTGTAACTACGTAAAAACCCGTATGAATATGAGCTTTTTCTCTTGCTCCGATAGCTCGATCGGTATGATAATTTGACTTAAAGGTATATATCTGAGTAGCTGTCTAGGCCTCTCGATCCGATGGTCACCGTAACTTATCTACTCCTGATATGTACCCCGGATTTAGCAGTACGGACGTTTTGTATCAGATGGCGTGACGAGTCCACGGACTTTCAACAACACACTGGAGATCACGTAATAGGCGCAGTCGTGCGATCGGTGACAGTTTTTAGGTTAGGTACGGTCTATTCAAGACTCATATCAACGTGAATTCCCCAAAAGACGAACAGATATGTGGGGTATTCTGCGTAATGCACGTACAATACACCATGTCAAAAGTACATATTGCGTGTTCAAGGAAACTAAACGTTTGGCCGGTCACAGCAAGTGGTCTAACATAAAACACATAAAGGCTGAAAAGGATGGCGAGCGAGCAGCCCTTTTTGCCAAATTAAGGCGGCAAATGCGAGTCGCGATTGCCGGTCAGTTCACTGCTTTTTAATATTAACATAATTGTTTTCCTCTTTAAGAGAATCCCCATGCCATTGCAGTTTTTTCAATTCCCATCTGTTCTTTTCTTGCTCAACATATACTTACATTATCGCTGAGCTATATATATATATTTTTAATTACTCTTCTGTTATTCCCTTGTTTTCTTATTAACCTCTGCTGTTTACATGTTCCGTAGCCTCCCAGGCATGGTTCGTACCTCACCTATGTTCTTTCTAGTTTTTCCTCTGTCCCTTTCATTTGCTTTTCTCTGCAAATTTTCTCAAATTATCTCACGACCACACACATTTTTCTGTCTCCTTCCAGCGTTCTCCTCGATATCTGTTTCCTACCTACTGGGAAAATAGTTACCAATTTATGTAGACGAAGTCTATTGAAGATTCATAATTAATAATTTATCAATAATTCTAAATCAATCAATTATGTATTATCATAGCAGCATACATGATCACAGCGGAGCATCATTTTGGATATTAACGTTATGCAGTTTTCCTTCCAGTAATTTAGATTTGGTACAAATTCATTTCTAGAAGAATTGAATTTCTCAATTACTTTCAATATTTAATCTTAACGTGGACATTACGCTATAAGCATATATTATCAACTAGCTACTTTGTAGATCATACCCTTAAATATTTACATGTCAAAAATATAATTTTGCAGACATCCTGTATTCTTTGTAACAATATACTTGTTGGAACATTATACTTCGTCAGGTCGAATAACAAAATTATCAAATTGCAGCAAAGGACTACACCTTCATAAATTTAATTTACTTCTGAACTATTGCCTTTTAGAGGGGGGAAGTTGCAAGCCATTGCATAACACAAAACTGGCACAGATAATCGAATTAGCGAAGAAAAACAATATGCCAGCAGCATCAATCAACGATGTGCTGATGAAAGCATCCACAGCACCTAAAGCAAACACAACAGCGCACATAAATATGCGTGGACCGAATGGCAGTTTCCTCGTCTTGGAAGTGATCACGGATAATATGCCACACCTGAAAATGCTTCTGATAAGCATTATCAAGAAATACAGGCAAAAACAACAATATACTCCCATAGTTGGAAACAATGGGCAAATCTCAGAGAGAGTAACATTTGCAATTTATTTTCACCTCTTCTTAGATATACCATTTTGGATCAATCACCCCGGCAGATTTTTGAGCACAAGGGCTCCATTACTACAGTACCATTGGGAGATTTGAGTACCGCAATAGATGACGCTATTCAGGTTGGCGCAGAGGACGTTGAAGAGGTCGATCTGAATGGCGAGAAACAATTTCAGGTAAACCATTTCGAAAATAATGATGACTCCGAGTTTTCATTAAGTATGAAATGATCCATCGGCCAAGATCATCCAACTTGGCCGGATTCAGCACTTGGGTGGGCACACAAGTGTTTCCTAGTAAACAAGTGGGGAATGATAGAAATAAAAAATGAAATTGCACAATTTAGCAGAATCGATAGCAAACTTGAATTCGTGATAATTTTATTTCAAATCTTTGCTTCAATCGAACAAACATCTCCTCGTGACTGTTATCATCATAATCGTTGTACATGATTTCTGTCAGTTCACGTGCGACGGCACTATTACCGCGAAAGTTGCGCATAAACTGAGCACCCTCAACTACAAAGTTGTCATGCGCGAGGAGCATTACGTGCCCCTCGTGGTCGCCAATCTCACCGACGAGGAATTGAAGAGAACCGAGGGGCTCTACGCGAAGCTCGAGGCACTTGACGAAGTCGTTGAAATCCACGACAATATCGCGTAGAAATGATTCAAGTGATTAACCTTCTACGCAGACGCCAGTCACATCTACTTGGTGCATTGTACAATAAATAATAAATGTTTCGATTATGTCACAATTGTAAATAAATACCAACTACACTCGATTGAAAAAAAAATACTTATAATATTTCCAATATTTACAGCAGTTCACGATTATGGGTTTGTTGTGGTTTAGATTTGGAATCGACTTTCGCACAGCATGCACTCTTCGCATACGATCCCAGCTTTGGGAAAAATGACATACAAAAGTCTATTTGTAGAAGAAAAATAAAACTGAATTACAAAGTTTTGGAAATACATGGCCATTCTGTCGCACCAGAATGGCGTGTGAAATTAATTGTTGCAAATATATATTCTCCCAGGATAGTTTAACAGACGTTGCAACGGATTTACAAAATTTCCTTCTACGTACGATATCCTTTTCGCCAAAATTTACGTAGAAAAAGGGTATTAGCAAAAACAAGCTATCCAAAAAACGTAGATGACTTACAATTGGATTTATTCTGAGACGAGAAGTTTCTTTGGGTCTCTGCACTAGAGAAATTTGTGCTTCCAGAATCACACAATTTTTATGGGTTTTCTCGAACTCATAAATTACTTCGGGATTAAGTTCCCCGTGCTGAGAAGTTTGTCTTCACTTAAAAAAAAAATCTTTTTACTTGTACTTTTTGAAAAAATGTTTATGTTCACCAAATGGTGGCATTATTAACCATACCCAGAGCCAGGACGGCCAAAATCAAGGAGGCTCCGTCAACAATCCGCTCCGTAACCTTTGATCTCATTTATATTCGAGCCGGCGAAATTGACAACTGGACTCCTCGTGAACAGAGCTTTGATGATTTTCTTCGAAATTTTAGCTTTACCGTCCCAAGGACTCTGCGCAGCAATTTGCGCCTCTGCGTTGATCCCCTCTTTGTTCTCGGCTTCGACACTTTTGTTTAGAATCCTTGGGCTATCGTCGGGCAGTTTTTCCCCGATGGCATATCCGTCCTTCGTTTCTTCACTCTTCTCCTTTTTCGATTTTTTTCGCTTTTTCTCAGACTCGACGAACTGGCCGTCGTCGATCACCCTAACGTTTTCCTTGTCGACAGATTTTTTAGATTTCTTCTTTTTGGCTTTCTCGCTCCGCGGTTCACGCACGGACACGTCGAGTTCTGAAGCCAGTTCGATCACTTCAGACTCACGTTGGGCTGCTACCTTCTTGCATTTTTTGCTCTTCTTTACGGAATCTTCGAGATCGACTATTTCTATGGTTTTTGCGGCTTCTGATTGCTTCCGGTCTTTTTCTCGCTCGGAATAATTTTCATCATTTGCGAAGTCTTCAGCCGACGGATCCACGTGGTCGACGTTTTTATCTTCGCGAGCGATTCCCTCATCGCTGTCCTTTCTCCTCTTCTTTTTCTTACGCTTTGGCGTCACGAGGTCCACGATTTCCGGAACCTCTCCCTCCTCGCCCACGAGGCTGTCATCCAAGGTTACGACATCCATGACCTTGGCCTCTTCTTTATCTTCCTCGGGAGCTTCCTCGATGGTTTCCAGACTGGAGACTCGACGTTCGCGTTTTTTCTTTGCTTTTCGTACCTTTCGCTCATTGAGCACGTTGTCGTTTGCTTCCTCGCTCAAAATATCAAGCTCCAACGCCTCGTTCGCGAACGCACCTTCGCTTTCGATAGGCCTCGACACCGTCTTCTCCCTCTTCCTCTTTTTTCGCATCTTTTCATTGTCCACCTCGAACTTGTCGAGTTTCCCGGCGCTCTTGCTCTTCCGCTTCTTACCACGGGCTTCGACGTCGTACTCGACACGATCGTTGAAAGTTACGCGTTTCTTGCCGCCCGATTCGTCGCTCAGATCGAGCGCGTCGTTGGCCAGACCACAGCTGGGGCGTGATACCTCGAATTGATCGGCGCCGCGAGTATCCCCTGTTTCATGGTTCTCCATCGTCGAAACCTCATCGACGAAGCCCGGATTCACTGCTGAACAATCTTTCGACTTTTTCTTACGTTTTTTCTTCGCTGACTCGACCTCTGACGACTCCGCGTTTAGGGAAGCGTCCCCGGAACATCCGAGATTTTCTCTCTCGACGAAGACTTCCGATGTTCCCGGATCGTCGGTATCGAGACCTTCGCTCCTCCGTCTTTTCGGCGTTCGCTCCTTCGGACTATCGCCAAGATCCAAAGCCGCGTTCTCGAAGACATAGGGGCTCTTACGCTTGCCCGGTGTCTCCACCGCCTCATTGGTAAC
The DNA here is from genome assembly GCA_030523105.1 of Ophioninae sp. A BG-2022a. NCBI lineage: Eukaryota > Metazoa > Arthropoda > Insecta > Hymenoptera > Ichneumonidae > Ophioninae sp. A BG-2022a. Next base: position 73,187 of record JAPYZI010000463.1, read on the forward strand.
AGCTACATCGAGGGCCCGGTTCTCGAAAGCACCAAGCGAAGCCTCTTCGTTTCGCGCTCCCATGCTCGCAAAACCAAAACCAACGTATCTCTCGTCCTCGCTCTCGGACTCGTTTTTAGTATCGCGCACCGCAGCCTCCTCGCTAACGCCTCTACGAACAAGCGCCGGCATTTTACTCTTGAAGTAATCGGCTATGCTACCGCCTTTTATTGTCATGACTCCGTGATACGTGCCGATCGATCCCTCGGCCTTCACCGTTGCCTCCTTTGCCTCTTGATCCGCATCTGCACTTGATTCCACCGGGAGCACCGATTTCTCGGACAGTTCCTTCTTCCCGAAGATATTCGCGAGATCCTTCGTGCTGTACTTGTTAACGTCCTTGCCACGCGTAAACTTGTGATAGCTGAAATCCATTGAAACTGCACATTAAAATCCGGTCAATTGAAAAAGTACGCAAGTTTTTTCTCAATTCAGTATGATCCGAGAACTATCGTACTCAATGTTGAAACCTAAATTCTAAATAATTTTGATTTTTGAGACACGTAATGTTCAGTGCAAATTAGCAACGCGTCATCACCAGAAACAGGAATTATGCCCTTTACAAAAAACGACTTTTTTCGAAACGCAGAGACACAAACGACATAACAGAAGCTGAGAACTTTTTTATTCTTTATATCTACTCTCCATATTTGTATAAAACGTGTGAATAAAACTAAAACTTCTTTTCCCATATTGGGAAGATATTTTTTTAAATGTCGAAATGAATTTACTGTCAATGATAATCCTAGAGAAAACAGTAAATATGAGATTGTGCACTTACTGGACTCTGGCTCGACTTTCTCGGGATTTGAGTTCGAGGGATTTGCCACTGAGCTCACTGTCTTTGGTAACAGCCCCAGGTGTGTCGGTACTCTGCAATTGCTGTAACAAATCGCTGTATCCGGCATGATGTTGCGTCCATTGTTTGTCCACATCTTTGTCTGAATAACCAATCCCTGTAGAAAGTAGTCAATTTAGAGATTTTTGGTTCACTCCTCGAATCAAAGAGATGAATAGTATCCAGCACGTAGTATTAATCGATTTCATACAACTTGATGGGTCAATGTTCACGAAAATACCGAACCATCTGTGAGAAAACTATGTGAAAATTTGGGAGATTACATAGCTACTACAAATGCCTCTGAAACAACCAAGTGTTTTCCAATTGACCTTGAAGTATAAAGTAATGATCCTTTCAATGCCAAACTTCACTCAATTACTTACAACTTAATCCTTGGTAGTCTCACAAATTAAAACTAGAACTCGGGCAAACTTAAAAGAAGTAAGAAACATCCAATTGATAGATGTCGTTAAACCACTCAACCATTCCTAACTCTTTAAATTCGCATTCTCCATGAAAACTCATTACGCACCGCCCTGATCATTTTTGAATCGCGCTCTTATGTGCTCAGTGATACCATCCATGTTTCGTCCAAGTCCTTTGCCGCTGCTCCATCCCATTTTTTCCAGCATTTTTTGCCCAAACTTGTTGGAGTCTAGGGAAAGTTGAATGCGATTAATGAATATTGTTATTTTGATGTATGGCATAAGCATTTAAAAAGGAAGAATGTGTTTAGTCGAATGATTACCCTCGCTCCATTGTTTTCCTCGAGGATTGAGCGTCCACCTTTGCTTTCTCCGCGGCTCTGCCAGCATAGCCATTTTCAGCGCGTTTTTCTCGCGGCTTTGGTGATTTCAGGCTTTTCGAAATATTTTCCTAAGTTCCGCAGCTGGTAGTTCCATGCGAGCGATAAAAACAGTCGTGACGATCGAGAGTCCGTAGACTGGTAGACTGCTACTTTGGCGCGTAAATTTTTAGGTTATGTCACATCACGATCACTTCCAGACCTTCCTTCCAAGACATCGCAACGTGTTTGACGTTAAGGCGCGCTCTCACGAGTCGTGTCGGGACGAGCCGCCGTTCACTTGATAGTAGCGATCGTGCCGCCCGACGCACGATAATAATGGCTTCAGTACATTGCGCGCAATGAACACTGAGCGATGAGCGATATTCATTGGGAGTCCAGGTATTCCGGAAACGCCCTAGAAGAGTGAAGCTCCCATTGGATATCGCTCATCGCACCCAGTGTGCAGCCGCCATAAAGTGTATAATGAAGTCTGACTTCTTTGACGTGTTGCATTCATTTTTCATTCCTTCGAAGAGCTGTGTGAATTTGGCCATGCAACGTCGCTTATTACGATTTCATTTGAGCTAATAGTCGTTCTCCCGTTGGTAATAAATTGTGAGATTGTTTAAACGTTTCAGTGAAGATTCTTAGAAGAAAATTAGTGCTTATCATGAGGATTATGGTTAGTAAAATAGTTTAGGTGAATTTTCTCAAGGTCGCTCGGTCGATATCACACTTGTTTCAAAATCGCGCGTCGAGGGATAATGCAGAATTGCAGATACTCGAGAATTTCGAAAACGGTTGGTTTTTCGGAAAAAATAAAAGACACTTGCAGCTCTCTATTGAACATTAAAAAAAAACCTCCATCTCTGTTTCCGTCCAGAATGTGATTTTTGCCGACCGGACGTATAACATGTCCTTAAATATGAAAAAAGATTGTGAAGGAAGGGTCTATGGGTTTGGAGATACGGAATTTCTCAGAAATGCAGATTTACTCAATCCCAAAAACTGACCATAAAACCGAGTAAACAGTTATATTCGATCGAGCGAATGGCAAATAGAATCATTACTTTATGTAAAAAAAAAAACCGAGGTAGGTCTCAAAAAGGTCGCGTTCTCATGAATAATCGCGCCAAGTCGGAGACGACAGATGACAACCGCTATTCGCGTTTTGGCAGCCATAGAAATCTAGTTCTCTATAGACAATAAGACAGAATTGTTTCGTGTACCGACTTTAGCTTTCATTTATTTTTTACGGTACAGTTACAAATTATCGTCCATTCTTCAACAGTAATATACACTTTAACATAGCCAAGTTCGCAACGAATGCTGAAGAACATTACGCGAATCCGAAACGTTCATCAACTCGGCAATCCTCGGATTTTTAGCGCCCTCTTCGTCCCGTTATCTTTTTGGGTGATCGCCGGCAACGAACAATCGATCCTGTTATTGGTCGGTGTCGATATTCCCAATCCACGATTTTTATCTAAAGGCCTAATGTAAGTCGTATTCGGTATAAGCGATATGGTACCGACGCTCATTGGTTCACGATTTCTCGAAATCGCCGATACCATAGAACCGGAAACACGGTCGGTACTCAAAGTCTCCTGAATACTCTCGATGCTTCCATTAGTGCTATTTTTCGCCGTTGTGTCGCTCTTGGGGCAGGTCGACTCTTTTATGAGATGAATCCGCCATCTGCAACACGAAAAATTACGGCTTTAACGATTTCACGTTCGAGGGATTCCCCCTCATTTTAAATGTTTCACAATGGAGCTAAACGACTCGACTGAACAAAGCTTTGTACTAAAAATTAAATTTCTGTCGTTTTGTTCACATCAGTTTTGTGTTTTGCTTAAATAAAAAGACATCGCGGCACTGAAAAATGAGTTTGGGTAGGTTTGACTCCGACGGGCATAGATGAACCTTGTTTGTTTTGATCTTGAATGTTACTCTCAAGGTCATGAGAAGTAAAATTCAAAATTATAATACAATCTACGTTTTCACCCAGTATATTTTTGATCATTGAAAATATTTGCAAGACGTACCGTATGGAAAAATTCACAAATATTAAAAGACGAGTTGAGATAAACTGTTCAAAAACCCACAAAAATATTGGCGAGTACTGTATGTTTCGAGTTTGACCTTGACGTGATCTTGACAAAACGCTCGCATAAAAATCAGACATTTGTATTTGAACACATGTGGATAGCACTGTTTTACAAAATGTCAAAATTCGGGTGGAATTGGCCCAGTAGGTATAAATTCCATTTTCTTACCTGTCAGCGCTTCCATACAAATTTTTGTGTTCCTCAATCCCAAAGGCTTGAGGTCGCCTGCTCTCCACTCTCTTAGGGAAGAGAGGTGTGTTTATCGTCTCCTTGGCTATGTTGGCCTGCAGCTCTTGCAAGAAACGTTCGGCAAAGGAGTCCTGGCTGAAGAGTGGATGCTGGAGCAAGTTAGAGCAACTTGGACGCGCCTCAGGATCCATTCTCAGGCACTGGGTCAGAAAGTCGACAGAAGCGAACGTCCAGGTGGGAAAAAGAGCTCGGATCGACCGTGACACTGCAGATGGATTGGATGTTGGTAAATTGTCCATGCTGGAACGTCTCGCTGCACGTTTGCTGTTGCAACGTGTAATTATTGCATGATGCTTGCTACAGAGGCTTCCTATAATACACAAAAATTAACTATCAGTAGTGATTTCGAATGTATTAGAAAATTCAACTTTATTTTATTATGTGAAAAGCGTCAATATTTTTTTATTTTATATATCGTATCCAAAGGCGTACCGAGTAATCGTGTAATTTGATAAAGCTGATCAAGGTCACTATGACCTGGAAATAATGGTTCTCCGGTCACCATCTCAGCGTAGAGACAGCCCACGGCCCATACATCAATCGGTTTGCCATATCGACGGTCGCCTACCAACAGTTCCGGTGCTCTGTACCATCTTGTTGCCACGTAATCTGTACAGGACTCATTGGAACCAGTTATGAAACGCGCAAAACCAAAGTCGCACAGTTTTATCACACCGTTAGGTGAGACGAGCACATTTTCTGGTTTAACATCACGATGCATTATCTGAAAGAATTGGTGAGCCGGATTGGCAATTGGATTAATTAACTATCGGGTTAATTATTGCCCAATAATCTATCCAGCAATCAAATTTTCTTGTATATTTTTACTACGAATATTAAGTGCTTGACATGGGTGGTTATTACAATTACTATTATAATTTTGTGTTTACTGAAAACTGATTCGCTTAGATCCAATCAAAATGGCTGAGAAGGAATGAGTCAACTAATAGAACAGTTTATTTCAATCGCTCCCTTATTCAATGATGACAATTTTATTACAGTTATAAAATGTAATATTATGCACAGCATCTCGATAATTCCTTTTTCGAATATTGCATTAGTAAATTCGATCTGCGATTATTTTTTTCAATTCGATATTTCAACTCAGCTCGATAATGAATCAACATTTAAAAAATATTTGGAAACGAGAAACACGTGCACTCTTTCTCGACGTCTGAACCAATGATATTTTTTAATCCGTTTTTTTCCTTATGACTCTCATAGCCATACAGACGGCCTATTCATCGGCTCTTCCCGTATCGCAAGTACGATTGCCGTCGATATCTTCATTATGACTTTTCTTTACTTCTTTCCGAGTAACGCGGCTTGTTTTAAAAATGAAGCAAAAAAAAGAGTGAAAATAAAACAAACTCACGTGATTGGCGTGACAGAAGCTTAATCCACGGAGTACTTGGAATATGTGCCTTCGGGAGATCTGCAGCCCGAGGCCGCCCGACTTCTCCTCGAGCTCGTCCAGCACAGTGTGATCCAAATATTCAAACACCAGATAAAATCTTTTGCGCCGCCGAAAAACTTCGATCAAATTAACGAGATTATCGTGACGAAGTTTCTGAGGATTGAAGAAATCATTTCAATATTTAAAAGTTTTCGTTCCTTCGAATATCGAGATGATAAAAAAGAGCATGGATGAACAAAATTTAATAATTAAATTTCGTTTGAAAAATATTCGTTCGTTCTGATTCTGACGAATAATTTCAGTTCGTCGGTTTAACAAGAGCGTGTACGGCCAAACTCGAAAACTATTTGGGAAAGCCCATTGAAAACAAACACAAACACTATATGATGCAAACCATGATGCTTTATTAATAAGTGGTCCAGTCATCTGCACTAATAACCCTACAACTCATAACTTTGCTATTTAAATTCAAACGCGTAACTGGGATTCGAACGTACCTCACCGTTTTCTTGGTCATAAAACCGGAACCTTTGCTGATGGACAGACTTTCTCAAACATAGGTTTCTTCGTCTATTTATAAACAAGTGAAGGGTTCCCGATAATGCTGATTTTATTCACATTGTGTTAATGAAAAATCCAATCGAAGATTCAAAACCGCATTAAAAAAAAAAAAAACAAACGAACTCTGTTCTTTTATAAAAATTTGTAACATTTCAACTGTTGAACCGATCTTAAAATCTAAAGCGGCATTCTGAACGGAAGATATAGACAATTGAAAAACGGAATTTGAGCGTTGTTCAAAGTTCGCGTGAGGGTCGGGTCGCAGTTATGCGTTGTAGAATTAATAATCGCTTTGCATCTTAAAATGTTGTTGGAAAGGATTGCCGCTACCTGCTCGCGTGCGAATCCACCCTCTAACGGTGATAAGAAAAAGACATCGCTGTACACGCTATTGCCAGACAGACTGTGCAAAAGGAATTCTTCGCTGTAACGATTATGATAAAATTACAAAATATCCTACGGAACGATGACGATTACATCGATTTTCGTTTATCATTGTCACAAAAGCAAGATTATTGATCATTTGGGTTTGTTTGGGCTTACAAACCGTTAATTATCATTGCTGAAAATTAACATAGAAAAATTGAAAAACAAAAAGTAATCTAACCTTGAGCATTCTAATTTCTCGAAACGCCATTTTTCTCACGTGAACGTCTTCTTCAGTCTCCAGGAATTTTTTGATCGCCACCATTTGTCCACTCTCGCGGTGACGACACTTCATTACGATTCCGTAACTACCCTCACCCACGACTTCGATAGTCTCGTACTTGTCCATTTTTTCTTGTCGCACGTTCGTGCAGCTCAATATATTGATCGTAATGTGCAATGACCGACAGGTCTCGGTGTCCGAATCCGCCGACGTACATCAGATATACAAAATCATTCCGTTCACGTTTTTTTTACGGCCGCACGAAGTAACGAGATAAACTCGGCCGTAAACTCATCGCCGATTATCGCCCATTTTACACCGGTATATCGATATTCCACAACACTCGACGACACGATGTATCGTTATTAATAATTGATTCGTTCATTATGAATTTGTGTACCATTATTTTTTTTTAATAGAACGTTCTGTTGGCGATTAACGTCACTTTGACAGCTGTCAATAAATGCTGTGGTCGTGAAAAATTCTCGAACGTCTCATTTTGTTTGAACAATCATAACAGTAATAGAAAGAAGATCAAATCGAAATAAATAAATAAATACAATGAGAACGAAAAAGAGTCACGAATGAAACTCGAGCAACAATAATAGCGATAATATTAATGAAAAAAGTACATTCTAGCGATATATTTGTAATAATCGGCACAGCGACAATAATGATATAAATTACAAAGTTGATACCAACGATGCTGTAGCTTAACTTGATTTCCAATTATATAAAATTAGTTAGAGCAGAATTGATCAAACGAAAATTTGATGTTATAATTTCATAAGGCACCATCAACGCTTATAATCATAATAAAATATCGTATTAAAGATTATTACAAACAGAAAGTAAACAAGAAGCAATAGCGCAACGCAAATTTGTCAAAGCTAAGAATTTCGAATTAACGCGTTACAAAGCACGACCAAAATTAACGATTTTATTTTGCTTCGATATCTTTATGGAGTTTCTTAATTTTGTCCAGGTGGTGCGCGGCCTTGATGGAAATATCCTCCTGCGAGTAGAACGGAGTGTACGAAACCGGAAACGGAGTATGTGTAACAAGCACGTTTGGCAAACAGTGCTCGACTGAGGTGGAACAACGCAGGAGGACAAAAGTCGAGAGCAGGATCGTGTTCCCCGCACGTCTTCCCCTTCAAGTGGATTTGGCGTAACCCGCGAAGAGCGGGCCCCGAGCGCGCGCGTTTCATCGATGAATATCGATCGCGCACTGGTAATTAGTTCTGTACCCGTTACGCCGCGTCTATACCGCACAGCCAAACAACCGGAAACCGGAAGAGCTCTGCGAGCGGAGGGGCGAAAAGCTGCACACACTGGAAAAAGAAAAAAAAGAGCGGACGGAAAAGAGGGGAAGAATTGTGTGTGTTTCTAAACCTAGGATAGAGGATTAGCGGGCTCTATACAGGGTGACTGGTAATTCGAGTGTTTCCGTAAAAATGCTCTTTCTACTGGTTATTTACATCAAATTAAGCCTAGGGATTAACTAGGCATCAGTAAATTCAGTTCTTACTAAGTTGTGATGATTCACGATTTTTATACATTTTCAGACTTATCTATAAAACATAAAAAAATACTCCACTGCGAATATTCAAACAATATTTTTCTGAAAATTGACAAATGATGACATTTAAAAACAAAAATGAATGTGCGAAATTTACATAATCTTAGAAATAAAAGATCTGTCATTCAAGATATTTTATCTGTGAAATTTCGCTAACTTTTTAAATGCGTTTCTTTTGTGGTCACCCTGTATAGGAAAAGAAAAAATGCACCCCTACATTCAGTTTCCAGCGAGTACCAAGAGGTCCTGGCTTCGCCGGGTGACACGGGCCCGAAGTGACACGACCTACGATCATAAGAATGCAAATATACCTTGACTGATATTTATTTCAATGCTCGCCATCTCACAACTTTTACCTCATACGTATATCAATCGTCATCCGATTATTTTTCAAGTGTACACTATTTTTTTTTCGCTTTAAAAGTCTTTCAAAAGTACTCGAAACGTGATACTTGTCCGTTTCCACATTCGTTTACCCGTTTCAAAATGGACGATCTAAAAGGATTAAATTTTAAGAAGTTATTTTCCCGTTGGAGAATTTTTCCTCGCTCATCTTGCTACGTGAAATGACCAATTCTAAACGTGGCTGAAGTGTCGTTGAACTCTGGAACTTATACTCCCATCTTTATATCGCGAACAAACTGGTCGATCGATTTGGCTATTTTTATCGGTCGTGCCACGGGGGAGGGAACATATAATTTTACTTACTGGAAAAGGACGATAAAAATCGAGGGGGGACACGCGATAATAATAGTACAGTAGCACCTCGATTATCGAAACAGTTTGGGGCCGTAAAACGTTCGGATACTCAACAATTAGGTTAATCGAAAATATATGTCGGATCTCCAGACAAATGTATTGATACAATATATATAGTATAGAAAATTCTCTTTATTAAATGAACGATAGTAAATTATTTATCTGATAACAATTAACGGTTAAATAAAATTTCAATAGTTATACCACTAATACTTACGGTAGATTAAAATTTCGGCTTAAAATAATGATAAATTTTTGGCTGCCTTGTAGAGTAGTTGCGTGATTCTTGGCCGCTAAGTCTCAAATCCGTTTCGAGAACGGCAGCTGCGTTCTCGTTGTGTCTATTTTCTGGTTGGATTTCGAACGATTTCCAGGGTGGCTCCTGAAGCACTGAATGCTTTGTTACGAAAGAGATTTATTAGACGAAAAAGGGCGATAAGCTAGGGCGACAACTTAACCGAGAAAAAAAAATGCATCATTGTATTCGCATAATCGAACGTTCCGAAAAAATGTTGAAGCGTTTTAACAGCTGAAAATTGAGATAATCGCGGTTTTACTTTTAAAAATCATAGCCAAAATAATCGTTATTGTTATAGATGCCATAGCTATCTCAATCTCTTTAGATGACTTTATGTCTACCTAAAAGTAATGATAATTGTCATTGCTCAGTTACGATTATCGACATTGCAAACATCATTACTATACAATAATAACAAGAGTATTAGTAATAATAATAGAATTACGATCGAAATTTTAAATCCAGATTAGAACTCCTACATCCAATTCGTGGATGTTCCAGTTTCAACTTCGATCCTCCCACGTAACGACGTGCCATCAAACGGGGATTTCGTGCAGTGAAATAACGTATTGTTCGTAATTAGCCGCGGTTAACGCACACTTACCGGGCTCACGAAATCGCGTTGTTACGGGCAATTGTTTTTGCTAGCGAACTTCCGACAAATAACTATAATGTAACCTTTGCCCTCTGGCTTTTGGAGCAGCAGGTTGCCAGCCGCGCAAAAACAACGTACCTACGTCTGCACAAACGCCACGAAGTTTCGAACGGCCTCATGACGACTGCACACGCCCGCGCGGAGGGCCGCGACGAGAATTTCAAGGGCGCGCACGCAAAGTTCATGCACACGAAGACACGCCATGGAAAGTTCGCCGGGAAGCTTGGTACGCGGATTCATCGTCGGCTGTCTAATTATAACCGGTATCTATATGGATATGCATACATGGGACAGCAATTACAAATTGTTTGATACGTCGAATCCACGGGCTCCTCCGGGAGGTTCGCGAATAAAGGTTAGCTCGATGAGAACTTTTGTGCTTCATCGCCCAGATCGTGCTGACCACGAATCTCTAAAAGGATTTTTTGCCACTAGCTATGGGATATAGCAATTAGAATAGTTTTCGAGACTTCAAACTTCATTTTTTCAACTCGTACGAGTATATTTATGTTGAATGCCACGGTCGATCTATACCTCTACTCCTCTGATTTTACACTGTTTGATGGCGAACACTGCTCACCCGTGCGTCTATATTCCTCGTCATATCAATTCCGTTCGCTTGGGTTTGTTTGACTTTCTTTGGTTTCGTTTATTATAATTGGAGAGCAGTTAAATTTTGTGAAATTTTGCAAAATGACTCAAAATTCGCTATTCGAAAAATATTGCTAGTCTTGAAAAATCCTTTTGCGGGTTCCACTGAAATATTAAAAGAAAAGTTTGTACAAAATTTTAGCTTGATCACATGGGTATTCTTTTCGGAACTATAGCCAAAGCAGGAACGATGGAACGCCCGTGTGATGATGATGATGATGATGATGATGATGATTTCAATGACGAGAGCTCGACGCCCGAAGAACGCGAAGTTTTCTGAAAAACCCGAAAAGCCTGCATTGAAAATAGCAACGGCCACATGGCGAGATACTCCAAGCACTGACCGTTTTTACTACGCCGATGTGCCTTTTTATATCCAAACACGCTACAACCGAGCGAACACAAAATTATATACGGACCGTTTAAATCCAGCCCCGCCGGCCTAACGAATCTTTACGTGTATCTCTACATACACGCCCGTACGTATACGCGGGCGCGTAATATTCTATATACGTGCCACCACGCGGTATGGGAAACGGTATGTCGAACACGTGTGCCAGACTTGCGTCTCGATCTTCGTACGCATTTACGAAGCGGGATGCAGGACGCCGAGTGGCCGATAGCGAGATTGAGAAGAGCGCCTCGCAACCGCGAGTGTCCGATTGTTGTCTTGTGAAAACCGAAGACGCTCCCAACGTTCTCATAGCGTTGATCGAACAGGGAGGGACGCACAGGAATGTCCAGTGTCCGCGTGTGCGAGTGGAGTGCGTGATGACGCCAGATTTTTTAAATCGATTATAAGGACATGTACAAAGGCGAATTGTTGAGAAAATTCGATTTACAAACATCGATCTTACGCATCGACATTATACGTAAGATAGACGATGGTGCCCTTGGAATACAACGGTTTTCTTTGCTGCTTCCTTTTTATACACGTTGATCATAAAAATACGTTTCTTGAAGCCCTTCAAATAGAGTTTCGCAATCAGGGTGGACAGTTTTTCATAGCTACTAACAAGAAGAAACAATGGAAGGTTGATTCAATTCGAACATCATGATGCCTTGGTGTTTTTTATCTATATCAAATTGGATTTTTAGATGTCTAATATAAAATCGAGTCAAAGATTTTAAGATATCAAACATTTCTAGATTTGTACATATTACGATTTTTATATTTTTAGATATTTAGTATAAAATCAAGTAAAAAAATATTTAACATCTATTTTTCTTTTCATTGCAATTGGACGTGTTTTTCCCCTTGAAAACGAAGAATTCCTTAGGGTCACCAAATATTTTAAAAAATCGCCGCGAATGGCGGTCAAAATAATGACTTTTAGAGCTCGTCCTTTCGACTTTATTTTTTCTAAAAGCATCGCAAACTTCCAGCGACGTCAAGGGAGAGAGGTAGTGATAATTTATTTTTTTACTTCTTATCATGCAATTCGATCTCGATCCCTTATCAATATTGGAAGGCGCGAAAACACGAACACTTTAAAGACATTCCAAGCACCCATGCGCACACTCGTAAATAAATGGAGCGAATTCGTTCGATTCTTCGGAATAAAAAAAAATTGCATTCGTTACAGAATTAATACTGCCAGTGCTCCGAGTTTTCTGAGGATCGTCCGACAGCCTGCAGATGTGGAACGACGCTCGCATGTGTACGTGCGTGTAGATCCAACGTCGACGGCAGCACGTTTATACACTCGTACGCACTATTCAGAGAAGAACTGAGAACGTTGGCAGTTTAAACTCGATAACCCGAAGGAGCGCGAGGCATTTGTGCGCTATATTTTACAGTCGCGATGATCTACCCTCTTGCCGTTGCTGCTACTGCTGCATCCATCTCCTAAGTCGTCTCGCAGTAGTCGTTGGCTATGCCCAGTGAAAAAGACGCGGTGCGGATTTTACTATCAGCCGGTGAAAAGACATGAAATTTTTCGAAGTTCTCGTTGAAACAACGGCAAAGTATAACTGTGACTATTGAATCGGTCGAATGAGACTGTGATTCCTGGGAACCTGGTACGAATGGAAAAAGTGTCAAGAAAGTGTGCGTTCGCGGCTGTCCGTGTTTATTTTCTTCGCTTTCAATGAATTTGGCTGCTTGCGCGGGGCTTGAAACGATGCACGAGTTTAATGTTCTCCGGGCATTTACCAGTCGCGTGGCAGCATCCCCAATCGCATTCATCATCCCCGTGACGGAGAAACACGCGTTATTGGCTTGCTGAATATTTTTGGTTTCGCGAAGCGTGCTATTATCGCCGAGTGTGTGCCCGGGAGGAAGGATGGCGGCCTGTCATCATCCAAGGCCGCCTTTGCAACCACTTGAACATCATCATCATCATCATCATCATCGACATGTACAGAATGTTACGAGCAACGTCATCGGGATGAGCAGCTTCCAGGCTGCCATCCGTCCACAAACGTCCCTGCAGCAACAACAGCATCATCCTCGTCAAACCAACAATCCTCATCATCACTATCCGCCCCAACTTCTGAATTGGGTCTACCTGGCCATCACAGATCAGAGTCCGGCGCATCAACAAGCTACCAGCACCGATCAGGTCAGCGGTTGCTTCAGACAACGTATTTCTTCTTTCACAAGTGGGAAAGCCTTTGGTACTCATTCCTCCCTTCATTAAATTCAGCTTAAACGCCACATTTTTTGTGATATACTTTTACACCATCATTAAGAGGTAACACCACTCTAGGATCTTGGAAAACCGTTTTTTTCTTTTCTCGTATTGCTTAAAGATTGCTTTAATATTGGAAAACAATATTGAAAGGTCAAAGTGTTAACGATCGGGTTCAAATACAGTGGGGTTGGTTGGAGTACGCAAAAGGGGAGAAAATATTCGCACGCTTGGAAATAATCATTTAAACATGTATAAGGGGCATTCCATGCCGATTCGACCTGGGTCTGACCCATCACCTCTCCGATTTGACCCCCGATTTTTTATGTTTTTATAGTATTTTTTAAAGGCGCTCGAGAATTTTTTCTGATTTTTTTTGGAACGATTTGACTTTACAATATTTTTTAATATACAAAAATTAACGTCAGAATTTAAAAATCGAGAGAATATTACAAAAATCATGTGTCACATATCAAACACTGCGAGCGTTGAAAAAAGTTTTAAGGAAAAAAAAAAATGAAAAATATTGAAAGAAGAAAAATTTAAAAAAATTCAAGAGGAAAAAAATAACATGACATCATGTAGAATAGACTAGAATTCTTCCCGATCTTTTTTTAGAATTATCTTGTTTTTTGGGCTATTGATTCTATTTTTAAAAATGTTTTTTCATTTTTTTTTTTTTTTGCGAGGAAAGCGCATTGTTTGCCGAACGAAATGCGCGTCCACTTTTTCTCAACGCCCACAGTGTTTGAAAGATAACACAGGATTTTTGGGATTTTTGTCCGATTTTTAAATTTGAGAGTAAATTTTTTGTTTATAAAAAATATTAAGAAGTCAAATCGTTCCGAAAAAATCTGAAAAAGTTCTCAGATGCCGTTCAGAGATAGTACAATAAAATAAAAAATCATGGGTCCAATCGCAGAGGTCAAGCACAGGTCGAATCGGCATGGAATGCCCCATATACATGTGTAGTTCTTATTTTTCTGGCAAACAATCGAATTCTGTTGTCATACCGTGCACGATTTTAAAAAAATTTGATGTAATAAATGTTCCCTGGGTTCCATAAGCAATAGTCCATAGATTTAATTTATTTTCTCGATCTTATCACCAGAAATTCATCTGCTATTGGTACTTTTTTGATGAAGCTCATTTCGAATACTAATTTCATCGACGTTTTGTCCAAAAATGATAATAAAAAAACGTTTTATACTTAAGTACATGCTGAATAACCCCCATAAAACTAATACCCATTCCTATTCTTATTTCTTTATACAAAACATCGTCAAAGCTTGACCTACTTATCGGCGGCTAAAGTAGCGTTATCCCTTAAAGAACTATTGTTTACTTTCAAAAAATTGATCGAAAATGGTATCAAACGACTGTGTTCGTGTTTGCTGAAACCTTGTTACATTTTAATCTCAATATCCGCCGTTTCACTGAAATTAATTGCAATTGTTAAATAAGAGTCACAACAATTTAGTAATTATTATTTCGGTTCTTTTTTTTCACTTGGTAGAAAACAAAATGACAGAATTTATTTGTTCAAGCTTAATTCAACAGCGTCGGAAATTTCATCCTTTATGCCTTTCCTAGGCACGATCGACTACATTCTCAATATTGAAAATATGAAAATATCGCAGGGCAAAATATCTTCGACCATTTGGAGTACCGGAGATTACCCGGTGAGCAACAGTGGGAGCCAACCGACGACCACCGGTTATCACCAACTGCAGCAACACCAGCGCAACAAGAGATGCCCGTTGAGCCCGTGCGCCCTGATCGGCAACGGGAGCCTCGTCGCATCCAGCATCGGAGATCTTGCCGAACACTTCAACGAACTTACTATTCTCGATCGCTACAAACCTACGAAACGACCACCCGCCGCCTATCTCTGTCATCTCTGCTTCAAAAAGGGACACTACATCAAGGATTGTCCGCAAGTGAGTAACTTTCGGTAAACCCAAAAAAACCCAAATCAAAACAAGCTCGGACAAACAAAACTGACCCAACTATTTCCTAGTAGCCGCATCGACTTTCATCGGATATAGGAGAACATTAAGACTTGCAATTCGGATATCACAAATTTTCATAATTATGGTGCTAAAGTTAATACAAACTATACAAGTCATTATAACGCGAAATTTGAAATTCTTTTATGCCTTTTATTTGTTAATAATTGTTTTTGAACTCGTTTGATAATTTGTGACCTCGCTATTTCTACGACAATTCGTTAAGTATCGGGGGCAAGGGTTACCTTATTATTTTCAGTGAGTTATATATCATTTCAATATATGATGGTAAATATATTTTATGACAAAAGCACTGTTAGGCTCGGTGATTTCGTAATTACAATTTTTTAAGTCGTTAATTATCTATAGTGCAGCGGAAAAATCAAAGTTAAATTATTATAAATATTAAAAAAAATACTTTTTAACGGATTAACTTTTTTTTCAGAACAATCCGAAAAATCTGGATACCCAGATGCTAAAGTTTTCTACTAGCCATATTATCCGGATACGAAAAATTACCAGATCATGAAAATCCGAGGTAGAATACATGATTCGCAAAGCATTCGAGTTCAACAAAGTTAACCCCATGTTCCTACGGAAACGCCAAGCGTTAAAAAGCCGGGTTCGGATATTCGCGAATTTCCATGAAAATTGAATCAACGATCCGTTTGAAGCTATATCGTTTTCCAAGAACCAGATGAGCTTATATCTAACGTTACGCGGCTACAATAGTTTTAAAATATACGTTTTACATATACATACGTGTGTAGTCTCGAAACACAATTTTCTCGAATCCTCGACGTCCCCTGATGTGCTTCTTAGCGTATTTTCAGAAGAGTGGAAGAGGCACACACGATATCCAAAAATAGAACGTCCGAATCGTCAACACATACGCCAGTGTATTATCCCAGCGCGCCCGCGCCTGTATAGGAGTCGGGATTACGTCCAATTCAGCTTTCATTCCGATTCCATATTTTTCAACCGAGGGCTATAACCAAACGCCATAAAAGATAGAATTTTTGGATTTCTTTTCTCAAAAATCCTTTAATATTTATACGACTAAAAAAGTTTACACAGCGCCAGGCAACTCTTGAAGTTCACATTTTCCCGCCATAAAAAAGTATTCAGCACGTGCTGAAGTTCACATCTCAAAAATAACCTAGCAAACGCCTCCGGCATTAGCTTCGCTCTCATTACTCGCAAATACGAAAACCAAAAACGATCTTTTTTTTAAATTACGTCCTTGATTATCGACGTTAGTCAAAAAAAAATTCAAAAATTAACTCCACGCATATTTGAGTAAAAAAAAGGAAACAAAAAATAATAACGTAAAAAAAAAGTAACAAGCGACGTAATTTTTTTGGTGTCAACCGCGGTGCATGATGCACATTTATCAAATGACAGCGAAACCATATTTTCAGACACTTCGAGAGTTGCCTGTGAAAAAGGTTTCATGCGGATAAATAAATTTAAAAATTATGACAATAACAATTCCAAAAATCGTCGACCTTTCTGCTTTAAAAAATTCGACCGTTCTCCCAAATCTGCTCGTTCAGACTGTATAATCGGTCGAAATAAAAATAACAAATCGGGAATGAAATCGCGACACGATCGCAAATTGACCGCCCGGTATGACGTCACAATGCGCGCGGATGAAAAGTTCCTGCGAGTGCGTGTCGGCGGGGCTTCGGCCGCGCGCGACGACGATGTCGCGGAATGTTTGTCGTACTCTCAATTAGCCCTCAATTGATATTACTGAGCGGCCGCGCGTGCGCTACGTAATATCATCGCGCTTACCACATTCTCCATTCTCTTTCCTCCTCACTCGATCCCTCCTGAACAAGGCACGCGCGTATTCTTTTGTAAATGAGTTCGAAGATGTAGGAACAATCTATAAAAAAATTGGACTTTTTAACATCTGTTTTTCAGAAAAATGCTATTTATGTTTATTAAACCATTTAAAAAATGAGAGATATGCCTAGAGTTTTCTCCATTCTGTATTTATTATGGGAAAAATAAGTAATTACAGAATTTATCGAATTTTCCTAATTATGCTGCTAAAATTTATTTTTTGCAGTTTTTAACGATAAATCTTAAGTAAAAAATGTATTTGTTTTTAATACAAGAAAAAAATTCAAAGTGCCACAATCGCTAATTTCACATACTTCTAAAAAGATATAAAAAATAGCAAGTATACGAAAGCAATAAAAAAATGTTTTGCTCGTTCTATATTTGAGCTCCGACGGCAAGCTCAAAAGTTAAAAATTTGCGTGTGCAATTTGGATTTTTCGTGCGTATTTCGAACGGTCTAAATCCGCAAAAAAGATATATCGCATGGCAATAAAAAATATGAAAACAGATGCACATTACTACCGTGCAATATATAATTTGTTACGAATTTAAACCGCTCTAAATTCACGCCCCGAAATAATTCACATCAAGTTTGATCTTTCTAACTTATTCTTAAAGTAATACACATCAGAGGCAAGGACCCTTTTTCATGTTTTCTCTTCTGAAAATTATTTCAAAAGTTCATTTTGAGAGCTTTCTAACCCAAGCTAAAGAGTTCAAACATAACGTAGCGTTTTAAAAAAAACTTTTTGCTTCATTCATGAGCAAAACATATATGTGGGCACTGATATTAATAATCAGTAGCGTTGAAAAGCAGAGATTCTCTTCAATGTTTTTCCTCATTATGCAGGAATACAAAAAAACGTCCCAGAACTTTAGGTACCTGATGATAGCTAATAACAATTCGAGAATTAAGAGCCTATTCACTTAATCGTGTCAATTGCATTCGAAATACGCAAGATCTACCCCCATCAATACAAATTCATCATTTATCTGATCAACTTCTAACGTTAATAATGAATAAATCGCAGAAGAGGATAATCGCTACAAACTACTATTTCACGGACTTGAAAGATCCTCAAATATGACAACCTGTTTTTTACAGTTAACCCTGCTGTCCAAACGCTGGGAATCCAATTGCTAACTCCAGAAAACAATTTTATTTCAATCGAACTGAATGATTTGGTCTGATTTCGCAGGCAAGACCAAAAGGCGAAGGACTGACGCCGTATCAGGGGAAGAAGCGATGCTTCGGCGAGTACAAGTGTCCAAAGTGCAAGCGCAAGTGGATGTCGGGTAACAGTTGGGCGAATATGGGCCAAGAATGCATAAAGTGTCACATCAATGTGTATCCTCACAAGCAGGTGAGTCTGGGCACGGCCGGTATATCCCCTGTACCGCCGTCCCCGTCTCACGCTTCCATCAACTATTACTCATCCTCGTCCTCAATCCGTTACGTAAGTTTCTCGTAATCGCGACATCGCGAGCTACGTATAAATATTATCAAATAAACGCTACGTTAGACACTGATTACATTCTCATTCGGGATTGGGTTCCGAATATCATAGCTCTTTGATCAAGCTGACATTTTTCACAGACCTTCCTGTTAACGCTCTACGCGAAATTCTTAAAAAGATTTTTCACGAGCGGCGATAGGTTTCCAGATATCGATTTTCGGAAATAATTTACGAAAGCCAGACAAACTTAAAGAAACCAAAACCGGCATATGATTGAAAAAGCTCGTGCGGTTAAAAAAAAATAAACTTCAAAATTCCATATCTCGAAAACTCGATAATCCCCGCAAAATCGTAGGAATTCTCTTACAGTATTATTATTATTAGAGTATTATTATTAGGAAGACCCATGTGAATTTTGAGCTCGATCAAAGGAACTTCACTGCTTTTCAGAACTTCACTCTTATTTCGAACTGAATATCTTGCGCGTGCCCAATAAATTACGGTATTCAATTGCAGAATTATTCACTGGATGATCGTTGATAGAAATTTTTAACACCGGAATTGCCTGTTACAGCGTCCTCTGGACAAGCCGGATGGCCTCGACGTTTCGGATCAGAGCAAAGTTCATCCGCAGCATTTGTGCGAAAAATGCAAAACCCTCGGATATTATTGCAGACGCGTACAGTAGTCCAAAAAATTATGGCGCACATTAGTTATTCGGTGATGTTGCCCGTCTCCTAAGGATAAAGAAATGAAGATTACCGGAAAAGATCGAAAAATAAACGTGCAGATCGCAGTTGAAACTCAAGTTCGCGCTAAACGCGCATTTTCCCGAGAAGACCAGTTCTTACCGAATGCCTTTATTGCAATTAGTTTTTCATAGTAACGACTAGAATTTACTGATCAATAAATTTGTATATTACTTTGAACGCGTTTCATATGGGAAGAACTAGTTCCACCGGTATTAATCAGTTGAAAGTTGTTCAATACCACAGTTCATCGCTTACGCGTGGTATTAAAGAATGATTGCTATTAGTCGATTCGATTTGCCTGGGTTTTTGGCTGTCAAGTAAAAACAGCTTTATCTGATTGGCTCCATTAGAACTAGTTATTCGCAGTTGAAACTAGTTTTAGATAACATTCCAATTGATTAATCAGTAAGTACTGTTTATCATGAAGAACGGTTATTTGCAATTAAAGCATTCAGAAATAAATGATTTCGCAGCGTGAAACTTTTTAAACTGAAAACGGTTTTTGATGGTAGCGTATATATTGAATTTTTCTTCGAAACCATCTCTCTCGCTCACCCTTAAGGTTAATACTATCTTTCTTCATCAATAAGATATTAGGATATTGTATAACCGGATGTACTGATCGATACTATTGTTATTACTGCCAAGCGATAATATATATAAATTCGGGATACATATTCAGATCGTTCATTCGATTCGATCGATTTTCGCGCCGTCTCCGCTCCACGACGAGCATTATTTGCGCATAGACAAAAGTACTTATTACTATATCATTGATGTATATATATATACATGGGCATCCAACGTTTAAGCTAATGCAGCTGTTATTTATAACATTTATCAAAAAAATCGATTCCCGATTTTTTCACTGATGGCGAAATGTCATGCGTATTGTGTGCCATAACCATAACGAGAAATATATGTCAGACGAAGAAAACTATATTTTATCACGTGTTTATCGTACGTATTGTTACGGGAAAGAAAATTGTAAAAAAAAGAAAAAATGGGTATTTTTAGGAGCGTCGATATCGTACATATTTTGTATCGCATTGTTGTATGATATTCATATACAATTTTACATATTAAAACATTATTTACGACGTGTTATATACGTGTAAAAATACTCTCTTGTTTTTTAAATACACGACTTAAAAAATCCAAAATACTGCGTTTGTTCGCATTTCCAGCGAGCAGGATACTCACGAATTTTCAATTACAATGAAAAAGCCGCGGATCTCAGCGAAAAATACGTAAAGCGATGTACCAAACATTGTTTGTAAGATTTGTTATGTTTGCTTTTCATAGTTGCATGCAAATTGGAGAAACCTGCAACCTTCTTTTTGTGCGATGTTTACTCTGATAATCTCGTGTGTTATTATCTTCAGACATATCAATTGGGTAAGTTTCATAATATAGAAGTAACAATGGCGAAATTTTATCATCGATATTATCAGAAAAACACGATCACAGACGTCTTTGCTACGCAAAGGCCTTCGTTGTAACCTTTTAATTATCGTAAATTCCCGCTACTTTGGATGCGACCACACCGCCATCTAACAACAAGACTGCACAACGGGAACTATAGAAAGGAAGTGGAAGGGATGAGCACGAGTGGCACGTTGCTTGACGTCCCCAACGTAGCCATGCTCGAGTGTTTAAAACGATAAATAAAATAGACAAGAGATTTTTAATGTTAAAAGTTGTCAAAGATAAAAATGGCCAAACTTAGCTCTTATTACACACTTTGTCCGCTGATAGATCAACAAAGTTTACTCGGTGTTGAGAAGGACGCGGATCCCGCTTGTGCAATCGTCACACTCGGCAGAAATATCGTTATTCGATATAAGGTTAGGAATGCTCATTTTCGAAATCCCGCATGTTTATATTATAGCTTTTGCATTCTCAATTCGACACTCACAAATAGTAAGCTTGACTTAAGATTGAGGACAAAAAATTGTTCGTGTCCTGGATAAAAAAAGGCGGCAAAACAATTTGTTTTGTTTATGAAAAAGGCTCGGCGAAATTGAATAGAGAACTGAAATGATCGCATCTCGAAACTCGCGCTACCACTTGCGGCATTAAATGTGAAAGCGAATGCTATTTTTATATCTTCGATGCCAAAGTTTCGATTTTGAACGCAATTCTTTGTACTCGATACAATTGATTATTTTCAAGACATTTTCTTCAATATTGCATGCAATTTTTTAGTACTTAATCAAATTGTTCATTCTTTCAGTTTATACTATAAGAAAAAATAAAAGATACGAAAGCTACTTGTGATCGTTTTTTATCCACCATTTCTCTAATCTCTCTAATGAATACCAATGAATACCAATTTTCCTCAACCACTTTCTTACCATGAAACATAAGATATTTTTTACTATGTTTACCAAGCAATTTTTTTTGGGCATGCACAGCTCCAGGACCTAAAGCAAGTGAGTAGTTGGTCCAGCAAAGAACGTCTGACGACACAGGTGACTTACGACAGGGAGACAAGTAGTTACGCAGCGGTATTTAATGAGAAATACGTGAGAGTATGGAATTGTGACGAGACGGATCTGGACAAAGTGAAAAGGCACAAATTTAGCCACCCCTTTCACGCGATACTATCATCAGAGGGAAAGTCACAACCCGTGTTGGTGCGTCAGGATGGTGCAACAGCATCACTCAGTTGGGCATTGGAAAACAGAAAGAACTGGTCGTCCCAGGGTGTGCTGAAGCCAGGCGAGGAACTGCGGCACTGCCAACTAGTGGATCACGGGGGTAGAACTTACCTGTGCGCCTTGACCAAAACTGAACAATGTTACAATTACATTGTGGTGGGTTTGCGGGACAAATCGCGTTTGGAGGATCCCGATCATGCGACGAGAATCGAATTGAAGCGGACCTCTGAGGATCTGGTGGGTCACGTGATACTGCGAGAGAAGAGCAACGCTTATCTATTGACTCTGTGGTCACACGGTCGTCTGTACAGTTATCCTTTGATAGGTACATGCGCGACTCCTGTGCCTGGGATGCTCGTGAGCGTCATCACTGCGATTAATACGAAACATCCGGTAGTGATGGTGGCATTGAACGACACAACGATCGCACTTTACGGCGCAGATGTTCAGGAAGAAGGTTCCGTGCTTACCATCTACAATGTCCAATTCAAGCTCGTTCAGGCTGTCCAAAAGCTCAAGTTGTACACGAGAGACGCAAAACTATGGCGTATAGAGGACAAACTGTTACTAGCTGCCAATCGCCATCTGGCGATCGCGCCTTATCGTCTTTCGTCCCAGAGAATCGAGGCGATGCTCGGCTCGTCTTTAAACTTCAAGAGCAACGAAGCCGGCAACGAGGATAATGAGGTCGTTGTCATACAAGAGTCGGTCGTTGCTGATTGGGCTACGAGCGAAAAAACTACACCTCTGAAAATCGCGATGAAAGGTGTGCCCTCGAAAATTGGCAAGCAAATAAACGTTCTGTTGAACGAGGGCGCGAGCGACGCAGCGATACATCGCGCCCTTATGCCGCAACTCATCGAAGCCAAGGATGTTCAAACGATCGTCTGGTGCCTCGATCGTTTCGGCGATTTACCGGAGAAAATGTTGATCGACTTGATCTCGTTTTGTCTGAGAACTCCCGACGAAACTTTTGTACCACCCATCCAGAACGGCACATCATCTGGAAAATTGAAACCTACCGCATTCGTCGCCTCCCGTAATCGCTTCTTGGATCGTTTGTTTCGATGCACCTTCTGTCCCCTTGCGTTACTCGCTCGTCTCAAATCGGAATTGAACTTCAACGAGATACTGAGCCTCACGAGTTATCTGACGAACAAACTCAACGAAGAAAACGACGAAGAATCGACGGGACTCGATGACAAACAAATCTATGAGTGGTGCAGTCTACTGCTCGATTCTCATTATCAGAACTATTTGCTGTCGCAAGACCCGGGCGTGCTAGACGTGCTTAAAAGGCTGAGCTCGTTTCTCGATGACCACGTAAGTTCCCCTTGTCTTTTTTATTTCAAACGTTCCTTCGTTAGGATGCTTGCAAAATTATTGAAAATGCACTAACAAACAAGATATAAGATCCTTCGATTTTTTACATTTCGTATTCTATCGAAAAATTCTTGATATTCGCTTTAGAACTTGATACGAAAGGTCACGATTTTTAATAATCAATTCAGTTTTTTCCTTATGCATTGCCTTTTTCGTTTCAGTTCCAGTTACTGCGGGACATAGAAAATCTTAGACCGATGTTGACCCGCGTGATGAATAGAAAACCTTTGAAGCCTTCGCTCAAGGACTACAACAAATTTTACTCTATAGAAGAGGTACAATTGTATTGAGCTATTGACAAAGGTGAAACAAAGGAACACAAATGAAAAGGACCTGTTTTATTCGCGACTGTGCGCATACGAAGAAGTAAATTGTCTTTTCTCGTCGACTATGCGCAACTTTATTTAGTATGTACACAATTACATGAATTGCAGAGGGGTTGGAACACTTGGCGCATTAATGCTCCCGCTCTCTTTCTTCCCTTTGGTAGCACGGGTGGGGTGCATTCTCGCCATTATGTTTCATTAAATACGAGAAAGTTGGATACTAATGCAGACATCGGAATGTTGGATTCAACGATATCTCTAGCTCAGTTGATCGGCGTAAGGGACGGTTGAAAGATCACCGATCGCCGCCATCGAAACTTTCCCGCTTAGCTTGCTGGCGACCTGGATCGCGAAAAATGAAGAAAAATAATTTCTTCCTTGTAAATAAAAGAAACTGGCAATTCACTTTTTTTACGAAAACGTATAAAAAACGTTTTAAAACAGTTAATAAAAACAAATGCATATCAAGTTTCGCAACGATATTCATAGCGTGTGGATTCGTTCGAAATACGGAAAACGCGCCAGAAATTACCGACGTTAGTTTAGAACGGTATTTACTCACGCTTTTTACGTCGTTGGCGGAAATCTTGTCGACTTCGTTGACAATGGCCAAGGGTGAGGAGACTCGGCCCTTGAGTATAACCTGTTGGCTAAGGCTCCCCAAAAGCGAAGCATCGTTGTCGTTACCGAAAAGAATAGCGGCCTTGAGGTCATTCTTACCGCGGGTCACGTCGCCTTCTGTGATAGTGGGCGAACGAAGCCATTTGTAACCCGCCTTTGTCAACTGCAACCAATATAAATATCGACACAGTCGCTTGCATATGAGAGCCAATGCTGAATAAGCAACGGATTGTTGGTTCTTCAATGGTTCTCTTATTCGAGGCGAATTATGAATTTCGTAAAATGGCAATCAATTTTGGATCCAGTGTGGTAGTTCAAAATAATGACATCACGTCATATTTAAAGAATTAATTAATCAGCGCGAAGCATTTTTGGATGAATATTGAAAAATCGTCAAAATTCTTGAAAATTTGAATAATGATGGATCTTGATAGAACAATAATACATTTATTATTTTATGATTTTGCAGCAAATAATATAACAGTTACAAACATATTAATGAAACACGGTCGATTATAAGAAAACATCTTTTGCAGATGTTAACCGCTGCAAAACGAATAAAACTAAATTGCTCTAAATTTGAACAATGTTATATCAAGAATAAGGAACAAGTAATTGATTATGCTGAGTTTCAAATAAATAGAATGTGTTGGCGCTTTGACGGTTAATTTATAAGATTGTAAAAGATTTATTTCAATGATGAATTAATAAGCAATCATTGAGGAACTCAATACATATTGAGTTCTTGGGTAACTATTGATAATAAGATTATCCAAACCTAAAATTTGAGTTTACAAATAGAATTTTTTTGTACGGATAGTTTGAACAAATGTAGTTACTGACGAAATGTCAGTCAAGCGCACACTAATCGACTTTTACTTCAAGTATTATTGAAAGTGGAAAATTGACATTTCGAAGTGTTAATGTATTATTAAGTTAGTCATTTGTAAGGCTAAACACGTACAAGACGATCGAGATTTGTGATTTCACCCCTCATTTTGAAATTACTTTTTGCCCAAGTTGTCTTTCAGTAATACCTAAACATTTACCAACACTGAATACTTGGAAGTCTGCACAAGATCTTCTTTAAGAGAAAACCAAGAATATCGATTTTTAAGAGACTTACCGCGCCTGCGATGTTGGCAGGAGCCGTAAGAATGAACCCGAACAAACCGGAATCGGTGTAACTCGCGTTGAAAGCGGATATAGCGAAAGGATCACTACCGGCCGCGGATGCGGCGAGCTTGTACAGCGGTGCCATACTCGTTCCCCATTTGACGCGCGGTCCCGTGCCGGCTACCTGTTGCAAAATTGCAAAAGCCAAGGCGTCTTTTTCCTTATCGAGACCCGAGCCCTCTACCGCCAATGCCACTGTGGCTAGTTCGGAATTGCGTTCTTTGCGTATTTCGCCACCGCAATACTTCGTTCCGGGACTCGAGCATTCCCCACCGGGAAGTTTCAAGTTGGCGGCGAACGCGGTCACCTCGCTGTGAGAAGCTCCTGTTGAAACGACTGCACACCTCGACCCGGAGAACCACGTGTTGCAGTAATGTTGCAGCTGTAATAATACGTTTTTCACGATTGTCTTGCACTCTTTCACGTTTGTATGGAACATAAGGAAAGATCATTTTATTGCCTACAAAGATTGCTGGCTCGCCTCGACGAAAATGAAATAATGCCCTGATTGACTCACCGCTTCCGGAGATATTTTTCCTATTTGACGCTTTGGTGCGTAGAGGGAGTATCCCAAACCCGTTCTGTACGCTGCCTTGTGCAAGAGCTCCACTATACGCGTCGTTTCCGGCAGAGTCGAGAGCTCATAACGCATTCGTGCTTCTTGATCGGACACCTCCCATGGTTTGAATATCTGGTGTGTCACGACATCTTCAAGAAACTTTAGGGCGTGCCCACTATTAGGAAAACACCAAATTTTGTTTAGTTTAGTATCTGCGTTTCTCGAAATTCTCTTTGGCAGATGCTATCCCTTAGCAACAGTAGCCAAAGTTTGGAGTCTCACTTATATAAGGGAACAAGCTGAATTTCAGTATATTGCAGCAATAAAAAAAAAAAAAAATTACACAGTACAATATAATAATAATTTTGCAGAAATTTCTTTAACACATTAAGCAATCTGCAACAATACAACAAATTCTAGTGTCAATGACTGATGAGTCAATTCTTATGTAGCGAAATTTTAGCTATGTGCTCGTATCTTCTATCTTCTTAAGTTCCAGAAGGTAACAAATGATTCCGTAGATCTTTTTTACTCTAAGAGCTGTAATGAAGGGTGGCCCCTGGTAGGCCTCTAGAAATACAAAAACTTACAGTTTGTCCCTTGTTACTTGAAGGGTATAAGCAAGGGTTTCACGATCAGCAATAGCAGTCAAATTTCCACCGACTTGTTGTATGTTACGAGTGATTCCAAAGGCAGAGGCCCGGCTGGTAGTCAATCCGGCGCATAGTCGCAGCAGATGATTTATTCCCTGAGTTTCGTAGGTCTCATTCCGGCTACCAGCCCTGAGAAAATGTGTGTTAAAGGATATTGATTTTTCTCAGACATAGTTGCATCTAACTCGTATTGAATTGATCATTTTTTTTCGCTCAACAACCAATATTTGACCTTAAGAAACTGGCTGTTTTTTACAATTTCATATGGAGTATCACAAATCAAGTTGGAACTCAATCGTCAACTGGAAGATATGACACACTGGAGGAACGGCATACCGAATGACGATAGAGACTTGAGCGATCGGGCTGTTGTTTTCAAGAGCCGCAACTGAGACTTTGTTGCTTAACACTTGCACGTCTGAGAGCGTAGTCGGTGCATGTTGAGCCGCAGCGGCGAGAGCATAGTGCCGCACCTGAACAGCGCAAAGTCACAAACTTTGAATACACGCGAGTAAATGCTCGAAACAATCGTCTCGTTGTCAGTGCCGCGTATCACTGACAGCAGTCGACTAGTACGTTCTGTACTGACATAGCGAACATCCGAAATCAGAAAAACTTGCGAACTCTTTTCGATTCAATTTATGCCCGGTGAATAAATTTCTTACCGAATTGTATCCACACCTCGGATATTTCTTTTTGAGTACGAGAAAAAAAAATTATCGGGCCTTTTACATAACATTCTCGCAGCGACAAACGATCAAGTGAGATCGCGGTACATTTCGAAATATTAACCACACGTAAGTTCCAATGGAGAGAAAATCGAGGGAGAATCCAAAAACTGTTTCTTACCGATTGATTGCGCAAAATTGGTGACCGAATCGCCGAGCAAGCCATTTTTTTCTTCGAACCTCTCTATCCGCACATACGACGAGGAGAGACCTGTCCGCTGGCGAAAGTTCCCCAAGTTGTCGCTGTGCCGAGCTGGTGGCGCTGCTGGCCACACGAGAAATCGACGCGCCACACCAAAACGACTATTTAAGTCAAGTACTTGCAATTATAGGAGTATGTAAAATCGTACATGTTTTAACTGATAGCTCGCGACCGTTCGCTGGTATAATCCAAGGGACTTTTATATTATTTTACGAGATAAAAAATTTGTTTTTCTCCCTATACTTTTCAGTTACATTCCTAAAATGATCATGATTATCGTGATATTGTTTTTGGTAAAATGGCACTGCGAGCTTAGCCTCTAGCAAAGCAAAACGTTATGTATATATACAGATCACAGGGCTAGCACATATCTTGGTAAGCGCAAACGTCGGAATAATTATTATATTAAGACGTTTTGTGTCATATCGCAGGTCCATGTCGATATATTTTTGTACCTTGACGACAAATCCACCATTTAATTTGCCTTGAACTTTCCATTTCGAAGGAAAAATGTAAAAACATATTATAGAAACATTTTTTGCATTTCCCCAGTCTGATCTGGTAGTTTCGGCAAAAACTCGGGCGTACTTATAATCAATGGAAAATTTTCAATTAAATAGACCTTTTTAAAAGTTTAAATGCGGAAAAAAATAATTTTCAACCTCCCCGGCCACTTTTCCGAAATTTCCACAATCACGAAATTCCAAATCCAAAAGGTAAAAAGTTATCCCTCATTTAGTCATAAAACTTTTTCCCCCAAAAGTCCAAACAAATTTTGGTTTCAAATATTTTGATTGTTATTCCATTTCGATGTAATTTTATCCCCCGAGCACGAATCTACCATTTTTTCATGGAAATTTTGGGTTTGGGGGAAATTAACAGTCCTTCTATGCATATCTGACTTCATTGGCAGCGGTCATTATCAGTGTCTGAAAGTAGCTACCAGTGCAGCCAGATCGCGCGTAAAATAAACCCCCATTCTAGGGTCTTCTGCGCCCATCACACAATGATAGGCGCGTCTGTCAGTGAGCAAGCTACGCTCGGAGATCTTCGGAGAGAACCGAGCGCGGTCGAAGTTTTCCGACCGCGTCTTCGGCAGCTACACCAATGCATGGACGCTGAGCACGTGCATGTGCATCCAAGCAGAACGAAGGAAAAAGGTAATCAGAACACCACTCGCGCGTGACGTCACCCGACGGCGCGCGACTTTTCAATTATTCGAATGCTTATTTAGCTTATTCAGCTGATTAAAGTATACAAAAAATGTATGGCGCACTCTGTTATCCTATTTTATTAGTTTTTATATTCATTTAAATATAACAATAAATACAAATTACAACTTGTTTATGTTGTAAAAAATTGTTTGAGCTGTACTCCCTCCCGTCCCTGCGCTATGCCTATGCCGTCTCATGCCTAAATTGTAATTCATAAAGGTAAGCGGAAATATATTTATATTCGTATTGTTATATTATTAATTATCGTACTTTCGTCAAGCGATACAGCATTACCCCAAAAGTGAGCCAATCATCCATCCGGCCGCAGAACATATGGACTGAGTAGTGCATTTTAACGAAAATGATACGATGGTCCCGTAGATAGCGTTCATGTGTACGTTTCGTGAAGGTGCGGGATCGCTTCCTGAGGCCGGTA